>JAQFVV010000020.1:0-147500 GCA_028023455.1 Epiperipatus broadwayi
ATAATTCATACGTCCTTATTTATTTTAATAATTAAATGTTTATAACGATGTACTATCAATATATATAAATAAAATAATAACTTCAAATAATAACTATATTTAATAAACATAAAAGAAAAATTTAAATATTCCATATGTAAACTTCAACTTAAAGAGATTTTTTTTTTAATAACAAATAACAAATTTTTAAAATATAAATATCGACCTATTGATATTTACAATATATATATATATATATATATATATATATATAATACAATGTTTTTGGGTATGAACCATGTATTATTTTTCACTTCAATCCGATATTTCGACGGACTAGCAACCACCATTATCAAGGTTAACTTTTGAAAGAACAATCTTGTTAGATCTCAAAGAATAACGTGACTCAGTGCAAGACGAGAAGTGATATTCAACTTGAAGTAGTTCAGCATTCACAATACGAGACTTAACAAAAAGTTTACTTCCCTCACTTTTTCCACCTTTTAATTTCAAGTTAATATTAGATAAAATGAGAGGTTTCCACATAGCTGGAATATGTGAAAACCTCTCATTTTATCTAATATTAACACTGAAGCCAATCTTGAAAATTTAACCTGCTATTGTTTTAGAGAAGTCCAAGATTTTGTCTAATTTTAATGCTTTTAAATATTTTATATTTTGTATATTTTTTTGGTGTATACTGAGATTTGAGTTACAATTTTTTTCACCCTTTTACCCATTTGTAGAAAACTTTTTTTTTTGTTTTAAAATAAACAATTTGTTTAAATTTATATAGGGGAAGAGAGATGCAAATACACAACTCAAGGTATGCATAGATAAATTTTATATGTTTGTAAATAAAATATTTGCATAGTTGGACAATGACTATAAAAACAAAAGGTAAGATTTTAAACATATACACTTAATTAAACATTTAATATATAAAAGTATATATTAATTAAATTTATTAATAAGTAATTATATATGAGTATATTTTCCTGTTAGTATGTTTAGTAGTCTTTATGAATGAATTCCATCTTTAAAACATAAATTAGCAAAACAAAGGCATTACTTTAATATACATTTAGAGGACATAATCAAAGTATTCAATGAACATCTAATAATATAGTTTGATCTTCAGAATAATAGATACTTTGTTCTACATTATGCATTATAATTTTATAATTTTATTTTGATTGATATTTTAATATTTAAATCACAGCTAAAGACAAATGAATACTTTATTATATGCATGTATATATTCTTATTAAGTTATAAATATTATAAATTTAACCCAGATTTGTCAATAAATATTTGTTGTTTGAAATTAAAATCTTTGTTTCTCTGGTCTCTAGATTGTCAAGCATCATTTATACTTCACTCACCAGAATATTTATCATACATGTCCACACAGTTTTAATATATTCATTAGTAAAAGCCATTAGGGACCTATATAGAAGTCACATTATTACCATCCTATTTAAATCCATCCTTGAGTAGAGTTAAAGGCAAACTTCTTCACTGAGTTTGAACTCTGAGATGTGATAGGACCCATAAGTAGAGAAGGCTCTGGAGATACAATGTTAAAGTATTTGGACCGTTGCATATTTGGGAAAGAACAGTGGGTAAAGTCACTAAAATATGTTATTGTGGTCTGTTACACATTTTGGCATGTTAGACATTGGTACATATGTTCATCATATGTAGGAAATCGGTCCATTGTATATTTTGGTGCGCAATATGATAGGCTCGATTAGTTGATGATGACACATGCCTAAACATTTTTTTACGGTCTGTTACATTGCACGGATATATATATATATATATATATATATATATATATATTAATAAAACAAGACACAGAATGTGTAACTTGCTTTTAAGCTTGTCCTAAAATGTTCACTAGGTGGAGCTTACCAATAGCTCATAACAAGCTATAATTATAAGTGCCAAAATAGAAAGAATTCAAAATTTCTACCAGAAAATCCTCATTTCCAAACCAATTGATTTCGAGCATATCCTCAGTAAAGAGTTAAAATTTCAGACACTTGACCTAAAACTCCAACTGAAGTGTCATCACTTATTTAATACGTTACTATCAATTTGAAAACTCGAATTTTTTAGACATGTAAATGTCTTCAAATCCAGCCTTACAAAACAGATAGCTCTATGTGTCTGAACTCACATCAGTTTCACCATATATTAATAGCTAAAACAATATAATATTGCAAAAGCCTTTAATGATACACTTATATTAATTAATAAAACCAGGCACAAAATGTCTATCTTGCTTTTAAGCTCGAAACTGATTGGTCTGGGGATGAGGATTTTATGGTAGATATTTTGAATTCTTTCTTTTTTGGCACTTATAATTAAAACTTTACCAATAGCCCACTATCAATCTTTGTTTACATAAACACTGGGAGATATATATCTTTTTCAAATTGTCTTCAACCTTTAAACCATGGTTTCGAGCTAGTTAGCTCATGTCAGTAAAGGGTAGGAAGACTAGAACCTAAATCTAAACACCAACTCTGCAATCAGCATTTATGAAACATGTTTCTATCAGCTTGAAAGCATGAATTTTTCAGATATGTAAATATCTTCAAATTCAGTCACACAAACTATGTAGCTATATGGGTCTGAATTCATTCAGTTTCACCATATAGTAAAAGCCTGTGCAATCTATATCATTGCAAAAACCTTCAAGGATACATTTATGTTAAACAAAACAAGTTATTAAATTTCGTAACTTCTGGATAGGCACAAGAAACCAAATGTAATTAAATAGCATAGGCTCAGTAACAACTTGTTGCATCTAAAAAAATTAAATAACTTTATTTTTTCATTAATAGTCTAAAGCTCTCTTTAGAAGCACTTGCAGATAATTTTTGAAAGTTTTGAGATGTTTAGTGTTTTTTATGGAGAATTTAATGATAGAGAGAGGGTGGCTTGTCACAAAAATTGTTAGTGTATAGATGAAAGTGATCCAAATTTGTCTTATATGTCTGTAAGACAGTATTTTTATTTGTTTTGATTTTCTGGGTTATTTACTCATTAATACCCAAATCCATAGTATACTTAGTGCAGTATATTTGGTTCATAGTCATAGAAAATTTTATTTTAATTAGACTGGTTTAGTACTTATAATACAGCATTTATGTATGAGCATGTATGTTTGTGCCATCTTTCAACTTATTTTTTTCTGTACTTAATTAAACTACCAAATATCATGTTTAACATCAAAATATTTAATTTCATAATCAGTATCTTGGATAACCAGTTTGAACACCTTTTTACATAAATTTATAGATCAATTGACCATGGGGTTGTGAAATAAACAAACACAGTATATATTATTTTATTTACTAAAATAATTATTTTTGTTACTTTAGAAATGCAGAATATTTTATTATTGTTTCAATTTAGTTAATCATTTTTTAAGACAAAATTATTTTTTTTCTTTTCTTTTCAAGAGAGAAAAAAGTTATTGCATATTTGTAACTAATTATCTCAGTGCAGTAGGAGGAGTAACCTTTGTTTAGGAAGTTGAATTTTTGAATGATTTTGGATTGGTGGAAAAAATAGATGATTATGAAATAATCTGATATAAAAGGGGTATACTTTTACAAAAAACTTGTTTTTTATCACAACAATTCTCTCTCCATGAAGGGTTCTTATTACTACAATTTTCTCTTAACAAATTGGTTCTGCCACATTTTAAACTCAAAAGTAGAAAATTATACTAACTTTCTGGATGAAAATAGTTAAGAAATTATTCTGGGAAAAGTAAAGAAGACTAGTATGCAGATGTAAACAAGTTTAAAACAAGGTGAATTTCTCTCTTATTTCCTGTTGATTAATTTAGATTTAAATCATCGTTTGGGATGCATATGTGTGTATATATTATAAATTTGCATTGCCTAAATTTAATCCCTAATACTAAAAAAAAACAATTGATATTTGATTTGCCTAATTTTAATCTCAATCATTAAGGAAAATAATTGGAATGTGTGAATTTTGCTATTATTCTGAAAAATTTATGCTGAACTTTTTTATAAAACATTTCAAAGACTCTGATTATAATTTCTACTAGCTATAAGGGGGTAAAGTTTAAATGAGAGGATCTGTGCAGATAACTTATTATAACATGCATTATTATTATTATTATTATTATTATTATTATTATTATTATTATTATTATTATTATTATTATTATTATTATTATTATTATTATTATTATTATTATTATTATTATTATTATTATTATTATTATTATTATTATTATTATTATTATTATTATTATTATTATTATTATTATTGACAAAAATATACATAACCATTCATCTTTAGAATTAAGGAATGGAATGGATGACACTTATATTTAATGAATCATTAACTTGTCTCTAAATGTGCTTATAACTAAATAAGTGAAGGAGCTTGAAACTGGATGTGAATATATTATATTATCATTTTCTCCTCATTTTCATGTGATATTTTTTAATAAAATATTTTATCAATAAACTTATGTAGACTTAAGTTGATATTATGAACTAATGAGATCATTTCCTGATTGATGACTTTGACAATTTAGTATAAAGGCCTTGACAAATGTAATGAATTAAATAGTAATTTATTACTAAAAATATGCAATTATAAATAATTTATTGGCCATCATCAAATAGCTTCACATGTGATACTGCCAGTCTATATGGATATGAACTTTTTAAATTTTCTTTAATGAGATTCAAATTCCCTGCAGGAAATTGTTATGTGTTTACTGATATCTATTGTTATACAATAACCATCACTATTTTCATATGTGACCAAGATGTGTTATTTATGGACTGTGCCAGTAAATTTTTATTATGTTCCAACTAGAAAAAAAAATAATGACTATTTTTGTATATGCTAGATAGGTAGACTAATTATTTGTCTTATATATATTTATTTAATTATTTCTTTCTTTAATAATGTCTCAAAAAGTATAATGTAAATAAATAATGTACAGGGTAATTAATTAATATTATAGTATAATTCTTATTATATACATGTCTTCTATAAGCATATATTAGAAATAGAGATATTTTTTGCTATTAGAAAGCTAACCGCCAATTTTGAAAAGGGATAAATGCATATAAATTATTATTTTATCTTTGCGCTTTCAGAAATTATGAGGTCCATTTATTAATAATTATTTTGCTTCAAATTTAGAGATTTGTAGTTCATCACAAATGAAACTTTTATTTCAATTATTGGTTAATGCCAATTACACTAAATAGTTAATTTCCCTTTGCTTTGCTAGAAGGATGAAGTTTATTATGTTTCAAATTCAAATATTTATAATTTATCAGGGATGAGAGATTCATTTTTAACAGTATTTACTTATTGAATGTGATCTTGAAATTATTTTACACATTATTATGCTTGTACCTGTCCATTGTTTAATCCATTTATATAACTGTTGAATCAAGTAGATTGACTTGCTTTCTGAATGGATTCGGATGATATGATGTGCAAAAAGAAGTGAAAGGATTAGGGATTTATTTAAGACAGAATTTATTATTTTTATATGCTTAGATTAAAATGTATTTAGAGGCTAGGGAGCAAGAAAAGCATTTATGATCTATATTGTGTTGTAGGGATTGAGAGAACTCTCCCTTAGTTGTTGAAATATTTGTTGTGTGAATTATATTTTCCAGATTAAGCAATATGTATTACGATTATGATTATATTAAATGGAGTATGGTAGTGAATATCCTTTGTTTTTCAGTGATGAGACAAAGTCCACTACAGAATTTAAGCATCAGTATTAGGCTAGGAAGTCACTGTATTTTGTTATTTAAGTGATTAGAATTACAAAAGTCTTTTTGTTCCTCTTGTAGACATTGGAAATGTTTTCCCATCATTTACTCATAGCCAAGTGCAATGTTGTTTGATCGTAAAAGAAAATAAGAGTAGAATTGATTTCATTCCTAGAACATCTGAAGTAGAATAAGTGTTAAGGCTTGGTTGGTTATGGCATCATCAGTATTATGTTACTGTATCTCATTTTCATAAGTAAACCAATCAAATATAGCTATATTAATTATTTTATAATAGGTAACATAATACAGACACATGCACAAAATACAATTAATTCTGAAGGTATGGAGAAAATCTATCACTGGTTTGTAAGTATTAAATCAATATTTCAAATCATACTAAATATTTTAAGTTTTATATCATCAATTTTCACAATGATTCATCCTCATTTTGAATGAGCAAGCAAAAGCAAAGATAATGTAACCAGTCAATAGATTTCTTTAACTGATTTATGGAGAATAGCTTAAAATCTTACTCATATATTTAAATCCATATTGTATTATTTTGATGTCTAACTACCCTAGTGTTGATTTAGTTAGCAGAATGTTGGAGTTAGCTAATAGCATATGCTTATTTTAAGAAAAATGCCAAGAAGTTTAATTTTCTATTTTACTATTTTAGTGTTTATAATGTTTCTTTTCACTGGCTTACCAGAATTGACTGATATCTGGTGTATTCTTGGAATAAAATATAAAGAAGTTTATTTTAAAGTTAGTTACTATGTTGTAGTCAATTCAGACAATTATATTGGAATTATCCAGAACATGCATATGAGTAAATTAGAAATGCAAAATGTTTATTTAGTTATATCTTCTAATATATGTTTTATTTATTAAAAAAAAAAAAAGGTTCAGAGTTTTTCTTTGACATGCTTTCATGTGATCTATGTTCTCACACATCAACATACTCTTACATATCCAATATTATATGATTGGAATATATCATAAATTTAATGATGAATATGTTCAAATCTGATGATGTTGTCTTTCAATCCAAACACCATATGAAGTGCTTGACTAATTAATGATTCTCTGGAAATTTTATTACTCAGTTATTATTTAGATGATGAATTGAAATCAAAATGCACCTTATTACTTTCATTATCAAACTACTATTATTTTAATAGAATAGTGCTTCATTTATGTCATTACTTTTGTGCTGGTAGTTAGTAGTTGTTGAAAAGAATAGATTTAAAATTAAGCCATACAATAAATTAATTATCTGAGATATTCCCTTATTATTTTACATTAGACATTAATTTTGTTATTTCTGTTACGTTACTGTACAATAAAGATTAAATAGTGTTATATTTTATTTTGTATTTAATTTTAACTTACCATAAAGTAAAATTAACCAGTAATGCATCTTTATTTTATTAATTTAATTCTATCACAGTAAAAGTTGTTTGGTGCATTTAGATAAGGGGAGGAGATGAGGTTAAACTATAAATTGTTAATGCAAAGGGTGGAACTTTACCAATTTAAATAATTTATTTATTTTAAACCTTAATATATGTTTTATTCATATTAAGTCATAGTGTTTCCACCTATGTTTAGAATGAATTGTACACCATATAGATCTCTGTTGCCCCCACTGAGCTAAGCTATATTAGGAAAGCATTCTAATATCCTTGAACCCAGTTATTACATTATAGAAAATCTTGAAATGATACAGGGAAAATAAATATAAATGCATATGTAATATAAAATGTCTTAAGTTGGTTTCAGATACCAGAGAACAGCCAAATGAATTTTTTTATTTCTCAAGTAAACACATCAACTGGACACTTAGGCATAGGGATAAAAAACCAAGCAGATTAAAACAGGGCAGTTTGCCTTAGGTAGATTTGGATGTGGGACTTTGGAGTTTAGGGAGGGCTGTGATTATTTTCTTAAAATAAATAGTAATATTCAAAACAATCAAAATGGAAAAGAATAACCCAATGAATAACTTGATAAGAGAGATGAAGGAAGATAATCAAATGATGATGCAAATGTTGAAAGGCTTCATAAAATAATATAGAATTCAGTTGGCTGAGATTGAAAGAAGTTTGGACATATAGGAGAGCCATGATAGGAAAAAAGAAACAACAGATGTACAGCCAAAAGAAATAGCTTACCTTCAGCAGAGCAGAAATGAAGATGAAGAAGAAAACAAACTCAAGGTAGAGAAAATCTTGAAAGGTTAAGATAAGAAAAATAATAAAAGGGAACCAAGAGTTAGTATGGATTCCAAACACCAATTAACTGGGGAAATAATTACCAAAATGTGATAACTATAAATAAACTGACATGGTTGCATTATGCAAAATTGTACCCAGGATTGTTTAAGACAAAATTGCCTATGGAAGATAACCACATAGATGCATTAGGAAAACAGAAAATTTTTCAGGAGTGAATAAAAGGTGCTGCCAAATATCAGAGAAGAGTGCAAAGTCAACACCATCAATTCAAACAAGGAGATCTGGTATGGTTGAAAGAACCTAAACCTAATAATATGACCCAGAAGGAGTTTAAGGAATTCTTCCCAATATTCCATGGAATTTATAAGATAACAAATTTAAAACCATGTTTAACGTCTGACCATGGAAAATCCAAAAAGAAACATTAAAAAAGGCAGGAATCATGAAATAAAATGGCAAATGAACCAGGACAATTGTATAAATAACCCAGATAAAGAGCATAGAAACACTATATAGGGGTTTATGAGTAGAAAATTTAGGGAATTAGAAGACAAATAAGAAAGTAGGGTGGAACAAGATACTTCAAACCTGGATGTTTTCCCTATCCACCTGAAGCAAGTTTTTTTATTTTTTTATTTTTTTCCTCATTAACTAGAGGGAAATGAAGGAATGGATCTGTAGATCAGATCCATACTTCACAACTTTTTATATTTGTAACCTAGGATCAAACTTCATTCACAGTTGTAAACGAATATAATAAAACTTTCCATCTGCCATCTTGTATATATTGAATTTGCAGATGAATGAATAAGTCAATAAAATCTTAATTTAAATATTTAAAACTGTGATTATAAATATTAGGTGTACACACACACACACACACACACAATATATATATATATATATATATATATATATATATATATATATATATATATATATATATATATATATATATATATAAGTCAGAGAATTTTATTCTGGAGATTCACTTATGTGGATAAACTCTAGTCACATTTTTTAGTAGAAAACAAAAAAAATCCATTACAAAAATTGAAATAAAATGTGTAATTAAATGATATGTAAATCATAGAAAAGATACGTTAAAGAAAAATTCTTCAAGTCTATGTTAAACTTAAAATAGAATTCAAACAATAAAATCATTGGGTTTATTGAGAGAGTGGATGTTGAGAAGACAATACTAAAATACTTTAGAATAATTATTATGACAACCACTGTCAAATATATCAATTTTGCCTTGGGCTAATGTAAAAGAGGAGTTTTTGAGAAGTATTCTGGTAACATATAAATAGACCAGGAGAACAATAGAGGTGGCCATTATCATTTTAGTTGACAAAGCACTATGGTAGATCCATGTCAGTTTTTCTTTAAAAATAAGTGTGGCAATATGATTTTGGGGTGAATGGAACCTGACCTGCTTAGTTCCCGTGGTCCCAGAGTGTCATCGTAAAAAAACCAAGAAGCTGGAAAAATTTCATTAAAATGTTTCTTTTTGGAATGCCAAACTGTGGAACTCTTGTAAAAAAACTTAATATCTAGCTATTCCTATACTGACATAGTAAAAGCCAACCTCAAGTTATCGTTCTGTTGTGGCACCTAAATTTCACATTTGGACTGTTAATTAATTAGGTAATATCTTTAAACTCTTTTACATATCTAACCTCCTAATTTATTTTCTATTTCCAGTTAAAATTTTAATTAATGGATATAAAGAAAATGTCTTCTAAATGTAATTCTCCCTAAATATATTTAAAATGCTATATAAACTAAAATTTGTAAACTTCACTTCCTATAATTAACTTTAATGTCTCTGCTATATATTTTGTCTGTCTTAAATTATGCTCTTCTTAATATCATATGATATTTTAGAAATATTTGAAGTTTATTTGTTGAGATCTTATCTTGATCAATTTACTACTATATAAATATAATCTTTAATAGCTCAGTATAATTTTATTTAAAGTAATTTAAAAAATTATGTTTGCCATCATTTGTGTTTCATCTCCAGCACTCCATTTGATCGATTGTTTGTATTCTTTTGATCACCATTTCATAATTATACCACTTGATAAATTCACTGTATAAAATGTAGATCAGGATATGAAAGACAAAAATGGGAAGATGGGAGGTAAGCTGAGATTAGCATACCTTGACAATTCTTGGTTTTTCACCTAAAATATTTTGAGGTTTTGCAGATTGTGCAAACTTTTTGTCTCTATTCTTGTCATCACTGGAATGAGGTAGAGGAATTGAGATTGTGTTGGTTATGTCATTTCAAATGCAGGCTGTGATTATCTTTTATTTTCTCTGAGCATATCATGAAACGTTGACTATGGTTTGGTCAAATTTGATTAAATTTTATTATCATTAACAGTTATTTGAGAATATCATGATCTGCTTGCATTTAAGCGTATCACTATCCTTGAGACTATTTCTTAAAAACATAGTCAAATTATTACTCTCTTATAATGAGTTTATCAATGTAAAAGTTAATCAAAAGCTAATTCTTTTATATATTGGTTTTTCTTTCTGTACATAATTTTGGCATCTACCAAAAAATTTTAATTATCCCTTCTGTTTTACACTGACTAATATATTATATGGCTAACATGTGAGAAATTTATGTTACTTATCTGATAAACATTGGCTGTTAATGAGCAATAAAATTAATTAGCAAGATATTAAGGAATTATAATAAGCAATTTATTAATATATATATTTATATATCCATGTTTTACTTAGAATCTTTAAATCCATTATATATGTAATAAATAAAGTTTGATATCTGTATTCGTTTCACAATATACGTAATTTACAAATCAATATATATATATATCAAAATACAATACAATTTATATAAATTATATTCTTTTAGAAGTATATAAATTGTACTGTATTTTGATATATATATATATTGATTTGTATATTACATATATTGTGAAACGAATACAGATATCAAACTTTATATATATATATATATATATATATATATACAAATCAATATATATATATATCAAAATACAGTACAATTTATATAAATTATATTCTTTTAGAAGTACTTTCGACTATACACTTTGTAGTCTTTATCAACTATATAATGTTGAATAATCAAAACGAGACAACCCTTAACAATACCCATAGTTCAATTCAGATTTCCCACAATTCTGTTACCTTAACATTTGATGACTGGCGATTCATTAACATTTGACGATTTCTTGAAATCAACATAGCCTCTTTTATTTTACGTTTATTATGACAATGTTCAATTTGAATAATTTTTATATTTTTATAATCAAATTTAAATCCATATTGACAAGATTTATTATGATCAAATAAAACAGATGATGAAGGTTTATTTACATCTGTTCCATATTGATTCTCTTTTTGAATTCTATTATATAAAAGCATATGTTATTTTATTCTCTTCTCAAATGTATACTTAGATTCACCAATGTATTGTTCGCCACATCCACATATCAATCTATATATAATAGAATTTTGATTAAACTTTGAATTTTGAATTTTAGAATTATTAAGTAATCTATTTATGTTATTTGTAGAGAAAAAAGCAATATGACACAAATAACATAAATAGATTGCTTAATAATTCTAAAATTCAAAATTCAAAGTTTAATCAAAATTCTATTATATATAGATTGATATGTGGATGCGGCGTACTATACATTGATGAATCTAAGTGTACATTTGAGAAGAGAATAAAAGAACATATGCTTTTATATAATAGAATTCAAAAAGAGAATCAATATGGAACAGATGTAAATAAACCTTCATCATCTGTTATATTTGATCATAATAAATCTTGTCAATATGAATTTAAATTTGATTATAAAAATATGAAAATTATTCAAATTGAGTTGTCATAATAAGCGTAAAAATAAAAGAGGCTATGTTGATTTCAATAAATTGTCAAATGTTAATGAATCGCCAGTCATCAAATGTTAAGATAACAGAATTGTGGGAAATCTGAATTGAACTATGGGTATTGTTAAGGGTTATCTCATTTTGATTATTCAACGTTATATAGTTGATAAAGACACAAAGTGTATAGCTAAAGACTTCTAAAAGAATATAATTTATATAAATTGTACTGTATTTTGATATATATATATTTGATTTGTATATTACTATATATATATATATATATATATATATATATATATATATATATATATATATATATATATATATATATATATATATATATATATATATATATATATATATATATATATATATTGTGACCTTCCTGGTTGGCACCAGGAAGAAATGTGGAAGTTCACATTGGTGCTAATAATGGCTATAGTTAAAAAAATATTTTTTATTGTAAATTTAAAAAAGATAATATTGGTTGATTGGAGTTGGATTATATATGTTTGGTAGTAGAAGAGGGGGTGAACAACATCAGGCATGTTTATGTGTAGTAGAAAAATTTACGTGTCATAATAAGCAGATACAAAGATATATTATTAATTAGAATTTTATTTTCTATATTTTATTTATTATTTACTAATTATGTATTGTTCATAATCTTATATTTAAAAATGATAAAAATTATTTGTATATTAATGAATAACATTTATAAATTAATATTTAATATTTTTTATTATTATTATGTTTTATTCCATTCAAATATTGTATTGTTAAAATTTTATAAGCAAAAATTCTGGCATATTTTCAAAGTTGATTGTAATAAAAAAAACACAGAAAGTGTGAGTGAAGAGAGACAGAGAGTTTAAAGACTTGAAAGAAAGTAAAAAAAAATTCCAAGGAAGAAGATGTAAAAAAACTTCAAAGAATCAATAACTCTCTAAGAGTATTAGCACAAATATAAAAAAAAAAAAACATCGCAAGGATTCTAATAATATAGCTGTGAAAATTTTCTATTATACTACTGGAATAATATAAAAATGAGAAGATACCCCCCCCCAGAGGGAAGCCAGCTCCAAATTTCTATCAAAATGATGATCCATGTTCACTACCATTAAAATGCCTGGAGGTTATGTAAGCTAAGTATTTATAATTTATTTTAAAGTATTACCAAAATAAATAATATCAGAATGATAAAATTGTTTAAAATAAAGCTAGCTAAATTTTTCTTATTAAACGCTATAATTAAACGCTTGATTTTCAATTTTAAGAATTTTCTATCAATATTCTACAAAATAAAATTTCAAATGAAAGAGTTAATTATTTAATCTTATATCAAGAGGATAATTTTATACTGTATAACTTTGCTATTCGTGCATGTATAATAAAATAATTCCAATGCATGCAAATGTCATTTATCATGCCTATATTGGAGTTCCATGATAAAAAAAAAGACTATTGTCATTCTTAACAAATTTGCTTTAACAATCGGATAGAAATTTTTTTTTATTGTATAATTTACTGTTGTTTTTGAAATTGACATGTATGTTTCTTTCAACTTTCAATTTTTTTTTTTAATTTAACATGTAATGATGGGATATTGATAAGTATTTTCGTTATTGATTTAACAGATGTACAAACAATTTTTTTTTGTTTTCTTTTAAAAAAAAACAAAACAATGTAACTTCATATCATTATAATATGATAATCTATTATTTTGTATGATTTAGAAAATATATTATAGGTGATTATAGATATTTGGATGTGTGCGTGATGCTACAAATTATTATTTTTAAAAAATTGTATTTTTTATGCTTTGATTTCGTTAATGAAGTTTATTTTAAAAAAATAAAGAATTAAAACCTTGTCTGTTATAAGTTCATTTATGTAGGAAGTATATTGAATGTAGTTGAAGGTAAAAATGGTCAAGGGATGATTAGATTATTTAGATTGAGTTTGGAGATATTATTTAACCCTCAAGTATATAGGTGTAAGTGTTTGGCTATTGTTTTCCCTTGCCTTTCTTTATTTTTGTATAGTTAATGTTAGATGATTAATACTGATTATAACAGATAAGTGTTTATAAATTTTTATAATACATAAAAAAATGATTAACTTGTTGTATTATGTATTTTATAAATAAGATAATGAAAGTATGTTTTAGAAATACATTATATCTATAGTGTTATAAAAATGCACATATTCGAAAATATATGATTCATATATTAAATATTAGTCAATTTTGATTTTGCTATAAGAGCAATCTAATTGGTTAGTAAAGTGCATAAAATAATATTTTTATTATTATTATTTATTTTGTCTTTTATTTTTTAATAAATGTTTTATTTAATTAAAAGCCCATATAAATTGCTTGATTATATACGTTCGATTCTCCATTTTCACACACACATATATGGTTAATATAACATAGACCTAGAATATCTAAATTTTCCAGTATAAGTCAAGTTTTATTTAATTTGTCTGGAGATGATAAATCACCATATTACAGTGCTAATAACATATTCTACTTTTCTTAGAATAGGACGTGATGTGGATAAAAAAGATACCCAATCATCATCATTATCTATCTTATATTAAATATGATAATTGATAAGGTTGCAATAATTTTATAATTAAATAAATGTGTGGCATATGATTAAATTAGTGTTACAGAATTGTTATCCATAAATATTTTATTACTCTTATTTGCATCCTATATGAAGACCATATCCTATAACCTCAACTGAGCTAAGCCATAGAATAATTACAATATAAGAATCTTTTAAATAAGTTTAAAAGTAATTTACAATTATAAATTGTAATCTATCTTGTATAGAATTGGTGCCTGGGCATTTATAGATCTAATAAAGTGAATAAGTGAAGAAGACAGAGGTTACAGGGTGGGTTAAGTGGTGTACAATGTGAATGGATTGATATATACATAGAGACCACAACTGCCATAGGGTTAAGTGGCTTGCTCAATGTGAATGGCACCACATTTATGGGTTAAATGCTCAATATATTTATGGGTTAAATGATTGCACAATCATCTTTGTTCATATATGTATTTTGTTCTTTATTGGAGATTATATATTATACATTCTATTTTAAGTAGTTACTAATGTGGATGGCTTGATATATACATAGAGGCCACAACTGCCAAGGGTTTAAATGGATGTCCATTCATGGGATCTTGATTACTTAAGTCTCATATCTTGTAGAGTGTTTATATTTTTGTTGATATATATTAGCATATAGCTGAGATGAGAGAAAATCCAATGCCATTAGAATTACTTTATTCCTTTTTTAAGTATACAGTTATTGCAAAATTGGTTCCAAAATAGAATCAACTTGGCAGTTTTCTTTTTCAAGGATTTTTTTTATATCAATGTGAAAGATTAATAGAAATGTTGGATAAAATGGAACTAGGGGTAAATGGAGCATTAACTAAGGTTTGAAATAAGCCAATTAGAGATTGAAATAAGCCAATACCTGAAAGATGTGTAGTAAATATATGAATGTCAGATGTATAGTTTAAAAAACATTTTTTTTTGTTTATGTGAAATAAATAAATACAGCCATGAAACAGCTTAGTTTTAAATTTTAAAGCTATATAAATATCACAACTTATAGTAAATGTTAAAGTTGATAACATTTATATATATATATATATATATATATAAATGTAACATTTATATATATATATATATATATATATATATATATATATATATATATCTTTTGCTTGTCAATTAAATATAGCATTGATGCCAGATAAGCATAGAATTATTGATGGTGTTAAATTATAAAGTAGTAATGTTGTTCATATTCGGAACATTTCTGTTATAGAAAGTCTATAATTTTGAAGGTTAAATAGAATGCTTGATTGTTGGAGTTTTGTTGGTTGTGTTGCAAGTTTTGGTGATGGATGGAGAGTTTTTGTTATTGTCTTAAGTATATGGTGTATTCATGTCACTGGTGACTGATTGTTCTCATTCACTGTTCCAACCCAAATTATGCTATCAGTTGTTAGTTATCATGAAACTGTTAACAGTAGTCCTGCCATGACTTTGCCTCTAATACTCCAGAAAGAGGAAAGGCATAGTTCTTTCAGATCGGAAGAGCACAGACAAATATAATATTTATATATATATATATATATATTATATTTGTCTCTAAGACTCCCAAAGATGAGCAAGATGATATTTTATAAATAGCCCCTAAGACTTGGATGTAAGCAGGGCATTGTGAGTGTTTGTAGTGAAATATTATGGGTTGTGGTAGCGTAGAGTGATTAAAGTGGGATGATCATCAGAGTGTTCATGGAGCTTTGTCTGTTTTAAGAGCAGTGATGGAATTCTTTTATCTATTTCAAAATTGTGAATTGCTAATAACTTTTGGCTGTCACTATCTGTTGGATCTTTAGAAAAATGTATGGATATATAACTTGAATATATAGCTCATTTTTAAAAGGCTATTTTCTATACTCTTATGCAAAGGTTGGCATTTATCATATTTAAGTAAAAATTGTATATCAGTTGTCATAGGAAATGCATGTCATCAATAATTTGATTTTTGTTATAATTTTTTTGGGGGTTATAAATGCTGGTTATAATATTTGGATGCACCCAATACAGCCAAAAGATAAATGAATATGTTTAAATTATTTGGTCTTTTATCAGTTATTTGATTTGGTGTAGTTTGTAATATAACTATAGTGGATCATGTAAAATTTAATTAATAATTTCAGCTATGTTTAGATCAATGTTATCTAGATAAAACTTAATGTCTTCTTGCCTATGTGTGTGTGTGCAAAATCGAACATTATATGGGAAAATAAAATTGTGGAAATTTTATGTCATTTTAGGTAGTGATTGGTGAATTTGAATTGTTGGTTTGGTGGAGGTTGGAGCTGGTGAACCTTATTTCTTTTTGAGTAGTGAATTAGTAGGTTTTAAAAAACTATATAATGGAAAATTTTGGGAAGTTCAAGGATGAGGGGGATTTCAAGAGGATAGAGTCACTTTGGAGGCAGTCCTCACATTTTGATGTGGGTTCAAAGGAATAAAAAGGGTTCAGAAAAGCTTTACCTGAGGGCGACACATGGAAATATTTTATGTGGGAATAATGAAGTGTTTTAAGGAGAGACAAAAGCAGGGGAATTCAAACATCAGTAGAGGGAACCCAAAAGTTAAATTAAATCAAATAGAAAAGGAAGAACTTAAATCTGTAGAGATAGTTAGTAAGACTAGTGATCTTTCTAATGAAAATGAGGAAGCAAGTTTAGAAGCTAATAGAATAGATGATAAAAATGTAAATGTAGAAAAAAACAGATATTAAGTTGATAGTTGTTCAGGAGGAAAGTAAAGTATTAATTGAAGCTGTTAGTAAAAATCCTTTATTAATTGTAGAACAGACAAATAAAGAAAATGGATTAAGTTATAAAGAAACAGTAAAAATCTAGACCTTGAAGTAGCTAGTACTGAATTAGGAGAAATAGAAGAAAATAACCATGTTAAGAATGAAGAAGTACAGAATAAAGAGTAGAATTATGTAGCAATGAAATCTGATTTTCAAGTTACATTGCAAAAAATAAGGGCAACGAAGGCAGATTGTCAAAAACATATTTGAGAAATGAAGGAAACAGTGTTAGAAATTCAAGATTGTAAACAAAAATTAGAGTTGCATCGAAAGGAAATAACCGAGAAAATTAGAGAATCACAAGAGATATCCAAAAAATAGTTAGTTATGAGTTTGAAGCCTTAAGCATTAGTAGAAAAATGGAATTAAATGTTCCTAGTCGACCTGAAATAAAGCCAGAGATGTCAGAGATAAAATTAGAAGTGAAACTAGAGACAAAGCTAGAAGCAAGGTTAGAAATACCCAAAATGAAGCTAGAAATGCAAAAGAATATTAAAAACTAAGTTATGCAGATTAATAAGAATGTTAGTTTAGCCAGTGATGAAATAAATGTATAGAAAGAACTTAGAGAAATAGTTAATCAGGACTCAAAATTAGAGAAAATTGAAGATATAGACATGCTCAAGGATTTCATGAAGAATCTTGATAGAGAAAAATAAATTAATAAATTAATGAAGACTGAAATAATTTCCTTAGACATGAAGTATCTAGAAATTTTGGACAAGGAATTGCTTAAGGTTACTGATATTACAGGTAATAAATTTAAAAATAAAAATGAAAACATAATTCCAAAATGTGTTCTTGATTATTTAGATCATAAGGTGAAGGTGAATGTTTACAAAAATATTTTATGGAGATATTCAACATGTAATATGTAGTGTGGAATATTTAATAGAAAGTGTTAGTCATGCTAGAAAAGTTGGTAAAGTGAAAATAAAATGTAAAATTAAGAATAGAAAGAAGTTTGATTTAAATTTTCTTAGAAAGGTTATTAATCCGGATAGAGATTTAGGCAAAGCCAAAGTAAAGCTTGAACGTAAAAGTAGAAAGAAAACCAAAGTAGATTTTATGAGAGAGGTAATTAATCACAATGAACATATGAAGAAAATTAAGGTAAAATTCAAGAAGTTGGTAAATGAAAAGATAGTTAATTTAACTCTAGGCAGAAAGATTATTAATGAAGAAAAAGAAATTAGAAAGGTAAAATCTAGACTAAAGAAGATTGAAATAATGTCTCTTAGAGATAAACTTGTCAGAAGAAAGGAAATAAAGAATAATCAAGCAAGGTTTAAAGTTACTTATAATGCTCGCCGTTTGATCCTGTATCCTGCAAAACATGATTAATAAAAGATATATGTATTGTTCAATATACATTTTTTTCTCACTTATTTAATGTTGCTATAATATAATATAAATATGTGTTTGTAAAAGCATTACATTTTTTATTGTTTTATGTTTGTTCAACAAACATAATTTTCTAATTGAGGAATGATCTCAGAGTAAAATTTTATGGGTCATTAATATTGATTTTGTTTATCCAATTCATATTTCTTTCATAAGAGGGAAGGATTGTGACCTTACAGGTTGGCACCAGGAAGAAATGTGGAAGTTCACATTGGTGCTAATAATGGCTAAAGTTAATTATCTAAGAAAAATGAATTGTGATGTAATTTGTTAAATAAAATTAGATTTTAAAAAAGAATTAAAACTTTAATTCGATGTACTGATTGGTAGAGTTTTGGATTATATATGTTTGGTAATAGAAGAGGGGATGAACAACATCAGGGATGTTTATATGTAGTATAAAAATTTACATGTCATAATAAGCAGATACATAGATATATTATTAATTAGAATTTTCTTTTCTATATTTTATTTATTTTTTAATTATGTATTGTTCATAATCTTATGTTTAAAAATGATAAAGATTATTTGTATATTAGTGAATAACATTTATAAATTAATATTTAATATTTAATATTTTTATTATTATTATGTTTTATTCCATTCAAATATTGTATTGTTAAAATTTTATAAGCAAAAATTCTGGCATATTTCCAAATTTGATTGTAATAAAAAAACACGGAGGGTGTGAGTGAAGAGAGACAGAGAGTTTAAAAACTTGAAGGAAAGTAAAAAAAATTCCAAGGAAGATGTAAAAAAACTTAAAAGAATCAATAACTCTCTAAGAATATTAGAACAAATATATATAAAAAACATCACAAGGATTCTAATAATATACCTGTGGAGAATTTTCTATTATACTACTGGAATAATATAAAAATGAAGAGATAAACACCCCCCCCCAGAGGGAAGCCAGCTCCAAATTTCTATCAAATGATGATCCATGTTCTCTACCATTAATATGCCTGGATGTTATTTAAGCTAAGTAATTATAATTTATTTTAAAGTATTACCAAAATAAATAATATCAGAATGATAAAATTGTTTAAAATAAAGCTAGCTAAATTTTTCTTATTAAACGCTATAATTAAACGCTTGATTTTCAATTTTAAGAATTTTCTATCAATATTCTACAAAATAAAATTTAAAATGGAAGAGTTTATCTATTTAATCTTATATCAAGAGGATAATTTTATACTGTATAACTTTGCTATTTGTGCATATATAATAAAATAATTCCAATGCATGCAAATATCATTTATCACACCTATAACGGAATTCTAGGATAAAAAAAAGTCTATTGTCATTCTTAAGAAATTATGCTTTAACAATCGGATAGACATTTTTTTTGTTATAATTTACTGTTGTCTTTGAAATTGATATGTATGTTTCTTTCAACTTTCAAATTTTTTTTAAAAAAAAACTTAACATGTAATGATGGGATATTGATAAGTATTTTTGTTATTGATTACAACAGATGTACAAACAATTTTTTTTGTTTTCTTATAAAAAAACAAAACAATGTAACTTCATATCATTATAATATGATAATCTATTATCTTGTATGATCTAGAAATTATATTATAGGTGATTATAGATATTTGGTTGTGTGTGTGATGCTACAAATTATTATTTTAAAAAAATTGTATTTATTATGCTTTGTATTCATTAATGAAGTTTATTTAAAAAAATAAAGAATTAAAACCTTGTCTGTTATAAGTTCGTTTATGTAGAAAATATATTGAATGTAGTTGAAGGTAGATATTTAACCCTCAAGTTTATAGTTGTAAGTGTTTGGCTATTGTTTTCCCTTGCCTTTCTTTATTTTTGTATAGTTAATGTTAGATGATATATACTGATTATATACGTGTTTTATAAAAATTTTTAATACATAAAAAATGATTAATTTCTTGTATTATGTATTTTATAAATAAGATAATGAAAGTATGTTTTAGAAATACATTATATCTATAGTGTTACAAAAATGCACATATTCGAAAATATATGATGTGTATATTAAATATTAGTCAATTTTGGTTTTACTATAAGAGCAATGTAATTGGTTAGTAAAGTGCATAAAATAATATATTTTTTTATTATTATTTATTTTGTCTTTTATATTTTAATAAATGTTTTATTGATTTAAAAGCCCATATGAATTGCTTGATTATATACGTTCACTTCTCCATTTCCACACACACATATATGGCTAACGTAACATAGCCCTAGAATATCTAAATTTGCCAGTATAAGTCGAGTTTTATTTAATTTGTCTGGAGATGATAAATCACCATTTTACAGTGCTAATAACATATTCTAATTTTCTTGGAATAGGTGGTGATGTGGTTAAAAAGATACCCAATCATCATCATTATCTATCTTATATTAAATATGATAATTGATAATGTTGCAATAATTTTATAATTAAATAAATGTGTGGCATATGATTAAATTAGTGTTACAGAATTGTTATCCATAAATGTTTTATTACTCTTATTTGCCTCCTATATGAAGACCATATCCTATAACCTCAACTGAGCTAAGCCATAGAATAATTACAATATAAGAATCTTTTAAATAAGTTTAAAAGCAATTTACATTTATAAATTTTATTCTATCTTGTATAGAATTGGCGCCTGGGCATTTATTTTATAGATCTAATAAAGTGAATAAGTGAAGAAGACAGAGGTTATATATTGTGCCAGGCATTATCAAATGTCCATGCACAAAATCTGCTGTAAAGAATATTACAGCAGATACATTTATGAATTTGTAGATATTAAGCACAACAAATATATAAATGTCTATTTTAGTAATGGAGTGGTCCGAGCATTAAAATACCCACACACACCAATTTAAATAATATGAAATTGACATAGAAAATATTGTAGTAAACTCATGTATTTTTTTGTTTTATATTTCCTTTTTGTATACGTCTTATGATATGTTATTTTATGTATTTGGCTTTCTCTGAAAAATTCAAATAGAGAAAGAAATTGTTCCAATATAATTGTACATATATATTTTTTTTAATTACTTTTCTAAAAACTAATTTTATTCTGTAAACTAAGAATGTTAATTGCTTTGCAAAAATCTGATCAAAAGCAAAATGTTTGATAATGCTATAATTAAACTGTTATCTTTTTAAAAATTCTTTTGAATTGATTTTGTGAGCAAGTGGTCTGAGTAATCAATAAGGAATGTTATAATCTAAATGATAAGATAAATTGAAAGGATTGGCTGATTCATGCTTCTCAGGGGGCTAGTGGGATTGATATAGTTTGATCAGGGCAGTGAGATTCGTTCTTTTGTTGGCAGCCATTCTGGGCAAGTCATTCTGTTCGTTGCTCCAGAATTCTCCAAGCGATCAGCTACTTAGAGAGTCATTTATGAATAGTACTATTAGTGACATTCGTTAGAACAAATCTTTTATACAGTTCTTTTAAGAACTCTTGTCTTTGTGGATTCGAATAACTATTGGAGACAGCCTATGAAAATTTATTAAATAATCCTCGTTACTATTTAGATAAAAAAAAAAAAGAGGATATGAAGCAATATACTAGAGATTCCGGCAAAATGACCATGGGGTAGACAACTAGTCAGTGCACCGCCCTTTCTCTGTCCTAAGCTGCCCAGATGTGACCACGCCAATTCCAACCGCCCAGGAGGATGACCAGTGCCGCCTTACTAAATGGAAGAAATCATCACCACACAGCCAGTTAACTTGAAGCCCACTCAGCCCAGAGGAGAAGAATGAAGACCAGATATAAGTTTATTTTAAGATATTTATTAACATTGAAATCATTAACTTTTCTATTTCCGATTGGATATATATATTTTTTTTTTTATTATTATTTATCATTTAAAAATGAGAGTCTCTCGCATATGTATAAATTTACGTTATTCGGTCATAAATGGTAAAGCTTTTACTTAAATCCTTTGAGTGAATTTTTCTATTTCAAATTAATATTTTCAACAAAGATGCATATATATATATGTGTATGCGTACATTCGCTTATTATATTCGGTAAATACGATATCTCATGCTGAATATCTAAAAATGTATTTAACCGGATATCCTTTTTAAGTTTTTTTTTTTTGTTGTGACTGCTACACCTCACGATGAGTGTAAGAAGGGATTGATATATTATAGATCCCCTGCAAGCAAGTACTCTAATAACTTTATATTTAAATAATAGTAAGAGTATAATTGGGCTGCACGTATATACATGTATAGAAATTTATCTTTGGCAAATCAGAAATAGATACAGTACCTTATGGTGAGTACGATAGGGTATCTGAGCCAACGCAACACATTGACTTGTTGAAAATATAAATTTAGTGATATATTTCATTGTGCAAATATGCATAGTTTTTATTATTATATTTCCTATCAATAACAAGGTTTTAAAGTTATCAGTAAAAGCGTATGCCTGTATGACCGAAAATCTCATATCTGTATATCAAATCACACAAATTAAAATTTATTTCTATTGGGTAAAAGGAGCTCAGACCACTTCCATTACTTATAAACATTGTCATAGTTGTAGGGAATTATTATTGTTTTTATTTAAATTTGGATTTTATCTATTTAAATGCCTTGAAAATCTATATATATTTGGGATAATTAATTATTTAGTATTTTGTTATTATATCATCATTTATATGAAACGGTAATGGGTATTTGGGACTAAATAAATATTTAATAACATTATTAAACTTGTTTCGTTTTTATAGTATTAGTTATATCGATAAAATGTGTTCTTTCCTTATCAACCACATACCTGTAATAATCATTTAACTTACCCATTTGAAGACCCTAGATGTAGAGTGACTGAGCTAGCCACAAAGGGATATCGCTCTACCGGGGTGTTGAATCTTATTCTCATGCTTCGCTGGACATATGGTATTGCACATCCTTCTGGGAGGGAAAAGAAATTCATTTTATTCTTTTCTAGAAGTGGCGCGCAAAAAATCTATTTTGTAAATAGATTTTTCAAAGGTGTGTACTTGCCATTGTTCTAAATATTCGGGCATTCAAATAAGATATCAACAAAAGGGTGTTTTTAACTGGAAGAGTCCTGTCAATCCACTCTTCTATCAGTTTGGCTAGAAGTACCCATATACATGAGTACAGACAATCGGCTAGATTGGTATCCATTTCTTTTCCTGTTAAATCTTGTTCACTTCATGCTCAGTGCAAGATTAGGATCAGGAAATCCGCAGGGAGAATGGACCGGTACAATATATATATATATATAAATAAATTAAAGACTTGAAGGTTCATTTTAATTAATTTTCATTTGAAGTTTGAATTTATATCTAAATATTGTGTTGTTATCTAAAGACTTAAAGTCATGCACACCATTCCTTTCTTCAACTCATGCACATATGTAACTTAGTAAATGCCAATATTAAATGTTAGAAATATCTGAGGCTCATGTTTTCCCACAGTTGCTGCAGGCTGAACTTTGAAAAGATTAACTGCTTGCCTCAAAATGTTGTTAATCAGGTGATAGATTAAGAGGTGGGTAAACAGGCTAGAATTCACAAAAAATGTGATCTTTGATCATATATATATATATATATTGTAACATCATATATATATATATATATTGTAACAGTCAAAAAACATGTGACTCATAAACATAGTGCAGAATTCGACCACCACACAGAACAGCAGCACCATCGAGGTAGCGAAGCCACCCGTGGTACTGTGTTCGAACATAGTTTATTAGTTCCACAATACAATCCACGAAACAATGCATCTGATGCGACATTAGTAAATATTTCTTTAGGCACGGTGGTCAGGGATATGCAAGAGTTTCATGATTTTATTCTCGAGTTAGCCAATAATCAAACTAATATTAATTAAACATTCATATTTACATAATCGAGGAAATATTATATAGAATGGGTATTGAATAAATGAAACGTAACTGCAGACGTATAGTTTAAAATTATTTATTAATACATTTTAATAAAACAATCATTTACTAATAATATTTTATGGATTCAAAGCTTCAGTAGCGGGATTTGTGACATGATTATATTTTAAAGAATACATTTATTTATTTGGACATTATTTTATATTGAGGACTTCAGTAGCGGTATTTCCAATACTGTAATGTTTACAAAGGGAATTCTCTTATTTGAAGGCGTAATCTAGCTACCTAAAATTCTAGAGTAAGTATTTCTAATGCATGCTTGGAGGGATTTATACCTTTGCAATGCAAGAGTCTAAAGTAAGGGTTAGAAGAATAGCAGCAGACATATATTTATTTAATTAAAATATTTATTTATAACTGAGGGCAAACATTTATTTGAGAGTGAATTATGAAGATAATGCAGAGGCGGAGTGATAAATAGAATAATAAAACTAAGTAAAGGAACACATGGTACGCTTTAGAAATGCGATATGGAATGAAAATATATCGAAACTGCAATGCCATGAATGAGTTTATAAGAATGTCAGGCTGGTCTCTACCATCAGCCCGACGAAGTAAGGTGTGACATAAGCATAACCAGGGACAAGAGGTCCATGTCGCAGTTTGCCGGCTGGCTGCATGATGTCATCAAATCCTACGGGAGCACCCATTATGTCCGCTTGTGTAGGACGACTGGGGTTAATTTCAACCCTGAAGAATTTGGGAATTTCACGGTGAAATGGGTCATCGCATCTCTAAAATGTAACACATGTATAATGTATTAATGATTATGATAAGATTTAAATAGAGTTCTAACTCGGCCCTACATTATCAGCATTTACTAAAAGAACGTTGGCGACTCTCAAAGAAATGTAAAATTTTTACAATTATTCATTAAGATCTAATAAATACAAAACACATATAAACTGGGAATTATTACAACTAATATGCCAGCCATTTGCAAAGTAGTAGATCCTGCATTACAATAAATGATGCATTGAATGCGTGTTGATTTATATGAAAGTTAAGTGATTTATGAAAGTAATGTTAATGAAATCTGACAAGCATTCACTATTTCAAGCGATCATACATTTAAACTTTGAACATTGAGACAATTATTAGCATGCAATAATTAAATAATAAATATAGATAAAATGTAGATTTTAGAAATACGCACCCAAGAAAGATAGAATGAGGCAAGCTAGATTATTAGAGAAATTTACACATTAAGTTAATTATTCAATTTTAGTTATACAAATGGTAGTTTTTACATTTTACAATTTAGATAAGTAATATGAAGAATAGCTATAGCATGTTATTAGAGTACTCTAGAGTTTGAACACAGACAGGTACCTGTTTTATAAGAAGTTTTCCAAGTCCATTGGTTTAGTAGCAAATAGTTCATGAGTGGCAATACTTTCTTGTATTTAGACGTTTCATTTTACCTTAACAGCAGCAGCAGCTTTCTCATTTATTTCAGGCAGCAGATCTTCATGGTGAATTTATGATGGGCAATGGAAAGTTCGGCATCCGATAGGCCATCTCCCAATGGAGAATAATCTAGGTGCTTTTACTCGGTCATACCTTGGCAGGAACAAATTATTTTTATATTTTGGAGACTCTCAGTGATCAAGAGCAAAGCTAAAGTTTAAGTGAATGTCTCCAGCCAGTCTAAGATGGCCTCTTTTTTTATCTTGATCTTTCACATTTTTGTTAAGGTATTTTTAGGTTCTACTTAATCTGCCCTGAGGATAATCAATGCATTTTGTTGGTTTTAATTAAAGAAAGCTGCCATTCTATTGTTTACATTTTACATTTACTAATTACATTTTGGGGAATTTTTCTTTAATTAATCTATTATCTATCACTGACCGATGCTTTTAAATTTCAAAGACAAAAAGGAAACATAAGATTATTTTAACTTTTAATTAAATATTACATCAGATTTTTTTAGAATTATTATTAAATGAAATTTAAACAAAGCAATAAATATGAACTTTATAATCCAAAATAAATGATTAAAATTATACAAAATTATATAACTAAAAGAAATCTAAATTATATTATTTTATTCCTATTTATTGCCTTTAATTTGAGATCGAAATGTGTGCATGTTTATGCTGAATTCTACATATATTTATACATTTTTAATATTGCTACACACACAATTCGATACCAAAAAGTTTAAATTTGGGCGGGATAGACCAGCCAGTGAGAGACGACAGAAAAAGGTGAAACTTAAGATTCGAATATGAATCTTACTGTTTCAATATATATATATATATATATATATATATATATATATCATCAACCATTATCAATCCTCTGCAGGATGAAGGTATCTCCAAGTTTAAACCTTCTTTGATCTTTAGTTTCTTTTCTCCACATCACCGTTGTACATATTTTTATTTCATCCATCCACATCACATGTGATCCCGTTCTGAGTCATTTACAATCTCTTGTAATGCAGTTTAAGATTTCAATTGTTCACCTATTATCATCTCTTCTAGCAATTTATCCAGCCCAACTCAATCTTTTAAAGTTTTAATAAGGTTAGTCAACACCGGTTTGTTCTCTTATCCATACAGTGCATTGCCAATCTCTTCTTGATACCCCCAACATGCATCTCTCCATACTTTTTGGGTGGTCTGAAATTTCTGTATTGCTCTCCTATTAAGTGTCCAAGTCACAGATCCATAAATTAGAACTGCTAAATACCTTACTTTTCAAACAAATAGGCATTTTTCCTTTTAGTATCAAGTTATTTCTACGAAAAACATTCCAACCAAGTTTACTTCTATGATTAATTTGATTCATTATGTTTCCATTTGTAATAATAATCTGACCAATACATTTGTATCTGTTAACATCTTCTAATTCATCATAGTCAATCTTTATTTTCATATTTTGAGTGAATCGATTAAACATTACTTTAGTCTTGGTAACATTTATTTTTAGTCCTACTTTCATCTGATAACTCCTGCAACATTCCCTGCATCTCTGAAGCATTACATACAAAATAACTACATGGTCTGCATAATTTAATGACTTAAATAATCCCCATTTACTTTCACTTCTTTAGTTTTCCATTTTAATTTTCAAAATACTTCTTGCAGCACTGCTGTAAAAAGTTTTGGATATATGAAGTCACCTTGTCTTACACAATTTTCAATGTTGTCTTTCCTAGTATCATTAGGTAATGCAATTGTTGTTGCATTTTTATAAATTGTCTTTAAAATATGACAATATATTGGATCTATACTTTGAAGATCCGATTCTTTAATCACTAAAGAAATGTTTATAGAATCAAATGCATTTTCATAATCTAAAAAATCCTTAATATAATGGCAAGTGTAATTCATTTGTCAATTCTATAATTTCTCTCAGTACCTGGATATAATCTACTATACTAAAACCACTTTTAAATCCAGCTTGTTGTCTATCTTGGTGGAAATACAATGTTCTATGTAGACGAGTTGTAAATATCTTGGTAAAAATTTGTATAAAACTGATAAAAGATTGATAGGTCTGTAATTTATAATATCTTCTTTTCTCCTTTTTTTAAATATTAATATTATTACTGCATTCTTCCAATCATCTGGTGCATTTTTATCATTTGGACATTTGGTATATAACTTTGCAACTTTTTTTTTCTATTTTTTCACTTGCTTCTCTTAATATATCAATTATAATTCATCATTACCTGGAGTCTTTCCTTTCTTTATACACTTAATTGCATGTATCACTTCATCATTTAATATTCTTGGCAATTTGAAAGACTAATAGATATAACAGGTACTTGTTCTTCATTATAATGTAATTTTTGATTATAGTTTTCTACTCATTTCACGATATTATCTCTCTTTTTAGTAATAATTCCATCTTGTTTTATTACAGATATAAATTTATTATCAATACCAAAATGTTGTTTTACATTTTTGTGACTTTTATTTTCTTCTACAGCATTCTTTGCTAGTTCACAGTTATACTTTATTATATCATTTTCAACTCTTTTTCTCACTATTTTACAAAATTCG
Organism: Epiperipatus broadwayi; assembly: GCA_028023455.1. NCBI lineage: Eukaryota > Metazoa > Onychophora > Udeonychophora > Euonychophora > Peripatidae > Epiperipatus > Epiperipatus broadwayi. The sequence goes on from JAQFVV010000020.1 coordinate 28,725, forward strand.
AGATATTCAATCCTTTTTAATGCATCATTTTTATAAATCTTCACATTCCTTCTTTTCATCATAAATTCTCTACTCTTCGTAGAAATTTTATTCGTCAATTGCTGCTTTTTTCTACCAGATATTTTTGTTGCAGTTTTTAAAAGTGTACAGTAATTTTCATATTAATTTCATTCAAATCTGAATCATGTTCAAAATCTACTAATACTTGAAACCGATTTGTAAGTTCTAATTTAAATTCATTAGAATATTTCTGAAGATTAGGAATATCAACTGTAAATATTGTTTTTCTTAATAATTTTTGTCTCTCTAGTTTTACATTAACACGTAACTTACACCTTACTGGTTGTATGATGTAGGTAAATTAATAGTTTTTGGCCTGAAACATGTATTATTTTTTATTTCATACTGAAATTTCGATGGACTAGCATCAGCCATTATCAAGGTTAATTTTTGAAAGAAGAATCAATAGATCTCAAACAATAACATGACGAGATGAGCAATGAGATTCAACATCAAGTAGTTTGACATTCACAATATGAGGCTTATCAAAATGTTCATTTCCCACAGTTTTGTCACCTATTAATTTTAAGTTAATATTAGATAAAATGAGAGGTTTCCACATAGCTGGAATACGTGGTGCTTCATCAGTTTTTACATTAGCTAAGCAATAACTAAAGAAAAAAGTGTTGAAAAACTTGAGAACGTCATTTAAGCCAGTTGTGAATACTGCAATTTATTTTCAATTTGAAAATGGTTCTGTATTCACCATATTACAGATATTTGGTTTAAAAATTCTTTCCTTGCCTGAAATTACAATGAGTAAATAATTGCATTTTTATGAAGATATTTACAAGGTTGCATATAAAAAGGACAGTGTCTACCTATGCACAATAATACTTTCACACTTGCTTAAAAAAATTACTAGAATTGCAAACCAATTTACATCCTGATTAACTAACGCAAATAGTTATTTTGTATTGGGAAAGCAATCTAGAAGTTAGAGGAGAGATAAAATATTTGTGGGTAACACTCTGCTCAGTTTGACAAGACCTGATTTGATATATCAATGTTAATATTTATATAAAATAAATAACAGATATTACATGTGTAGTATTAATTAAATATACCACTCTAAATAGTTAAAAACGTCTAAATACACACACTTTATTATACCTTTATAAGACGAACTATAAAAAAAAATAATTCTATACATTGCAGATGCTTTATTGGTTGTGTGTCTTGGGATATAAATTTGAATAAATAACGTTGAATGAGAATAAAGTTCACAAGCATTCTTGTACATTGCTTATCAAATATACAATTCATTCAAGTAATTCACACAATGCATTTTGATGGCAATAATATTATTACGTAGTATAAACTATTAGAATTTTTCAAAGTAATCCATTGTTCTTTTATTTATCGAAAAATGCAATAATTCATATTCGAGTAACATCTTAATATCAAACTTATTTGTAAAATTGTATTTTTGAACATTATTATATTAATAATTATGAATTATTTTAATATCAAAAACAAAAAACTTTTAAATCGCATATATTCTAATTATTCATTAAAATTATTTATCTAATAAGCATTTTTTTTTTAAATTATAACAAAATATTGTCTAGTAATAAGTTTCAATATAAGTCTTTTATAGAGTAGCAATCATTTACCAATACTGCCTAATTAATATACATTACGCATCATATACCATTTCCTTAAGCTTGTCTCAGATATTAATATATCTTAGTATCGTTTGCGCATGATCCTTATTTATCCTGAAATATTACACTATATGGTAAGAGCGGAATAACTAATAAGAGTTGTTCAATTGAAATGTCGGTAGAAATTGCTTACATTTCCCCAACAACTTGAATTACATGTGTCAATAATATTTGATAACGGAATAGTTAGTTATAGAATAATGTAAAATATTTCTAGATAATATATCGATAACTAAGGTAGTTAGATATAAATTATAATAAATAACAAGAAATATAAATAACGTTTAGTGTAAAATTAAAATGTAAATCTAGGTTAAAAATAATTTATAATTTCAAGTAATAAAACAGTTAGTATCCTTTATAAAAAAAAGAGTATAATACAAGTAATATTCCTACTATTAATATGAACCTACGAAGAAGGGAAAATAATTGTTGTATATATATGAAAACGATAAACTTAAAGGTTAAATTTTTTAATAATGATAAATTAACTTACCAGTTCCAAGAACAGGTACTTCTGTAAAAAAATATTCAAATTCATTATAATATTTTTACTTTATGCATATTACTTGAAACTCATATCAAATGCTGAATAACAATTGCAAAACAAACATTTTGAAAATCCATCTACTTACATATCTTCTAATAACTGTTTTCCTTTATTTGCCTATGTAACCAACACTTCATTTTGTCATCTACCTAACTATCTGTCCATCTGTCTATATACCTATCCATTTATCTATTATTCTAACTATAATCTTCCTATCTATATACCTTTATATATACATATATATATTGAAACAGTCAGATCTGTCTATCAATAAAGGTGCACCTATACCCAAATCCTCATATATTATGCTAATATTATGCTAATATTAACCTAATTATACTAGTTGTGTAGGTATTTGTATATTTTAGCATACAGTATAGAAATATATGTATATATGTGAAAATCAGTAAATATGCACACACACACATATATATATATATATATATATATATATATATATATATATATATGGCTGCAGAAAGGAGTTTGCTATTAACTGAAAGGAGATCCTTTGATTCCTCTTGGAGGCCTTAAAGGAACGGAGCAGGGCTAATTCCTAATGTTCACTCCATACGTTTTTGTCATTTCAGCTGTTATTACTATGTGTTTATATTGTACCGGTCAAAAAGAAGCCAACACATCAACAAACCCAAACTCAAAGTCGGATTCAAACTCAGGTGGTTCAAACTGAATTCAAACCCAACTCACGAGCTCAGATCAAATCAATGGATGACATATATCGACGGTACATGACTATGCGCCAAGGAACTAGCTCAACGGATGATGATGATTAATGAGACCACTGATCTAACTCTAATAAAGTATAATAAAATAACTAACAATCTTTATAAGTCAACTCATATATATATGTTCGAGTTGCCAATACAGACAGTGAGCATGAATATTAAAATAATTTGAATAAGAAAGAAAGTAAAAAAAAAACAAATGTGTTAATAAAATGTTTAATAATAATTATAATTTTGTTCAACTTTTAGATTGTGATTATATAGATTACCTCTAGTCTTTAAACGGAATTTATATTTACAACAAGAATGGCAGTTCTTATTATATGCCAATACTATTATGCAATATTATATGATAAATATATGTCTATTTCCCCGACAAGAAAATAAAGGTAGATAAAGGTATTTGGCTATGACTGAAATTATTATTCTGATTCTAAAGGAAAGAATGTGAGATTTATTTTCACATTCGCAAATCAATTCACAAAGAACAAGATACGTATTTAGGGCATAACTTTAATATTTAATAAAAAACTTATTTAATTATAAATAAATATTAATTTGTTCGACTTTAATAAAATCAATTCATCACGATTTACAGAGCATAAGAGCGGGCTTTACTGGAACTGAGAAATAAACGGTACTGACGACTTATGAGCTATAAGAATAAATTTGAAAAATAATGGCTTGTCTGTGATTTGAGAAAATAGCAGGGCTGCTTGTATTTGACAAGTCTTCAATGCCCTATATGAAGGATCCATAGAACACGGAAAACCAGGTTGGGTCGTAGCCTCGAACCTTTGGTGTTCCAAATATAAAACGAGCAAGTGGAGGAAGTGCTTTCTTCCTAGATAATTAAACTAATAGAAATATCACTGAGGACAAGCCTATGAAACAGGAGATGGCTCGCATGTCAGCAACGTTCGGAAAATGATGACTTGATAATCATCTTATTTAAATAATAAAACCAATTTATATAAAGAGTGCTCTACGTGATGACCTGATCAAGTTAAATTAAAGTCAAACATGCTTTAATCAAAAAGTATTTAATGCAATTAGAAATTATATTAATTATGCCCTAAATCCCATCTCTTCCTGAATATTAATAGAAAGTATAACATTTGAATTAGAATATATATTCATTTAATTCCTTTATCAACCTTTTTGCAAACAATAAATTAATGTGAATAAATAACTATTATAAATTCAGTAAAGTGGCCGGGAGCATAGGTTAAAAATTGAGCTAATAATTTGTTGTTATTAGCCATTGATAAAATAGCAAAAATTGTACAAATCATTCAACTCGATAATTAATAGAACTGTATCAAAATAGTTCTAGTGGGTAAGAATTACTGTAAAAATAAATATATTATTTAACAAGGCAAATGCAATGAAGGAAATTATTATCGAGTTGAAGTTATTATTGGCATATAATAAAAAATAAACAATATTAATAAATCACACAATAAATATATATATAATATAATAAATGAACCGCCATCGTAAGAAAAGAGAAAGTTAAATATTAAATTTAAAGACTAGAGATTAAGATAGAGAATTACTACATAATTTAAAATAGCATTAACAAAAAGACAATTTTACAGTAGATAGCTTAAAGATGTTTTAACTTAAAGTTCAGAACTGGCCAGGTTCAAAAGGAAAGATATTACCATTTCTTCATGGTTGGCTTCTGAATTTCCACAGGGCAGAGTCCAGTTGGATGAAACGATGCGTAGCATTTTGAAAATTATGTGAATAGTATTTTTGATGGATTTCTCTAAGGTTTCGGCAGCTTACGATTGGTATATGAATTTTTATATTGCAGCCACATTGAAGATTTTCAGGGGACTTAAGGAACCGTAGTCAGACTCTTGAAGTTAAGCCCCCCCCCCCCCACCATGGTAGAAACACTATTTTACTTCATAATTTAACTGGGCGACTTCTCTAATGAAATATATATAGCTTCTCTTAATGAGGAATAATAGCTGCTTGGAAACTTTTCCTGGGCTCTTTATACTGTATCTGATGCCTTTAGGCTAAATCAATCTTACAAAAAATTTACTAGTTGTTTTTAGATACATTCCTTTGATAAGGCTTTCAAACTCATTAACTTGAATTCATTTTCTAATTAGAAAATGAATTTTTAATATCAGAAAATGATTTTAATTAGGACCGTCCTAACATTTTAAAGACTTATCTATTTCTAATTAATAAAAACTTTAACCATTGTTTTGGAAAGAGAAAATCTGAAAGCTTATCGAAAGAATGTAGCTATTAATCACTAAAAATTTAACATATTATTTAAAAGTAAAATAAACATTCCCGACGCAATGAAACTTTCGAACAATTATATATATTTAAACATTTATAAATATATATATGCACAATCCACGCAGTTATAATATATATAAATTCATGAATAATTCTAACATGAATTTATTAATAGAAATGATTAGTTTAAATCTCAAATGAATTAATTTTAACACACATTTATAATAGTTTTTCTTTAAGGAAACTAGCGTGGACTGAATGCATAAAGCCCCATAGCATCGGAAATTCAAAGTTAGTACAAGGGTTTGAAGTTGGCTACATGTGAAAGATCATGAAGCTAGGATCGAACTTAGATCCAACTGCTTCATCATATAGTATACGAACATGGATGGGCTGCTCACCAACATGCATTAGCCAGTGTGGTGAGTTTATTGGCTTTTTACCTCTGAGTTTAAGATCAAGAAACACCATGGTCTTTCTTCTCAATGCAGAATAGATTGAAAACGCAATGTATGGGTAAGAGAACAAACAGATGTTACTGACCTCATTGAAAAAATTAAAAGATTGAAGAGGAGTTGGGCTGGACATATTGCTAGAAGAGATGATAATAGATGGACAATTGAAATTTTAAACTGGATTCCAAGAGATTGTAAAAGATCTAGAAAGAGACCACATGTGAGATGGATGGATGAAATAAGAAAGTGTGTAAGAGTGATGTGGAGAAGAGAAGCTAAAGATCGGAGAAGATGGATTAAACTTGGAGAGACCTTCATCCTGTAGTGGATTGATAATGGTTGATAATGATAATGATATATATATATATATATATATATATATATATATATATATATATATTATATATATATATATATATATATATATATATATATATATAGTAGTTAAATAAATGGAAAATTCTTATGTATGTATAATAAGAAACTACATATAAGCAGTAAAGAGTAATGTTAATAGGATTAAAACATTAAAATTTCTTTTGTTAGAATATTTATTCTAAATTTAATATTTCAAATTATTATATTTCTGCACATATCGCTAAATTATATAATTGTGTTACATATATAATAACATGTTTTTTTCCATCTTTAGATTTGTTTTTGTAAAAAGGTTGATTTCATAAAATTAATCATTCTCACTGTATTCTGGCCTATTTAAAATTTTAAGAGTAAAAATAGACTTTAAAACCAAGTATGAATAAATTAACATGGTCAAAATTGGGAAAACCCACCTGTAAAAGAAATCAATAACAGTGGGGATTCCGAGATTTCCTAGAATACATCGAAATAATTAGAAAAGAAGATCTGAAACTACTAAGACAGTGGACAGGGAGTGGCTAGTGTATAAGCTTGCTTCAGCCATCTTTGATTCACTTCAGACACTCAGTCAGTTCAATTTGTTAAAAATATTTTATAAAATTTGTAATGATGATGTTGATGGGCTAGAAGGGCAATCCCCTTGCTTTATAGCCCCCATGATGGTGTACATGCTGCAGAGAAAGGTGTACTAGAAGCCAATGTCATCCAAAGAAACCCTCAAGATGATGCCAACTTGCCAGACTAGAGAAAAGAAAGTGGTAACGAATCTTCATCCATCTAAAATTAACTTTTAAACTAAACTTCATAATTCTTAAAAGCTAGCTAACATTAATTATGGCCAAAATAATAGTGTATTCTAAACTTACAAGTTAAATGTAAATTTTCTTTTTTTTATTTAAATCCCAAACATTGCATGATTTATTGATTTATTACTGATTGATTTATTCTAATCTGACTTATTAAAACTGATTTAGTTGTAACTTGCTTTAATTGATTGATTTCTAATGATTTATCATAACTGATTTATTACATATAATTCTAAATGATTTAATTAAATGATGATTGAGTTTCTAAATTATTTTGCATAATTTAGCTAGTAATAATTGTGCTTTTATTAATAATTCTCATAAAGAGTTGAATCTATAGTAAACTGAATCAATCAATTTTGAGCAAATTTTGTTTCGTTTCCCTTTTTAAACAAAGCAAACAAAGCCAAACTTCTGATTTCACTCACATGAAATCTTATCTCTAAATTTATGTTTCTTTTAGTTAAATCTATACCAAATTTTCTTATTTTCAATTATGTATTTGTTTATGCTATATTTGTCCAGAATGGAGTTTTATTATTAGTTAAATGATTAGTGAGAATTGATTAGATATTCTCACACATGTACATAATTTTGTGTTTAATAATGCACAAACAAAACTCCCTTCATAAATGGATAAAATAAGTCTTACTTAAGATATAATTAAAAGCTTATAAATGCTTTAAGATAGATTTGCTTTAAATGTAGTATATAATTAATATTAAGCTGAAGTGATGAAATACAGCATAAAACTAGAATTTAATATTGTAATTATCCAAAATATATACTGTAATCCTCCCTAGAACTATATAAATGCCTATATAGAGAGCTTAATAAATTACATTCATAAGCTTTCCTTAATAGCATAGTTATAGATACTATATAATGAATTGATCTATGGTAGTTTCATGGAAAGAAAATATTGTTTAGTGTCCTATTTTATTATATAATTATGGAGTCAGTGGGGTGAATGTGTCCTTAAGAAACATGTAGGAATACATACTTGTAGCTGTATCATTCCAATGTGCATATGTTTTTAAAGGCTACCCCATTACTCTTAGTTTAAGCAACTACCTTCTTCAGATGTGCATAGGTTAATGGCCACCCCATTCTGCATGTTTAGAAATGGAGCCTGAGGATCCAGAATATGATAATTAGTTGTTTGATCACCTGAAGGTCTCTATTTCACAGCAATGAGTACAGTGTTAAGAAAACTGGTACTAGATACAAATCCCGTGAAAAAGCACACATTCGAGATGCACAAACACAGATTGTATATTTTCTATACACCTTGGTATCTGAAGTCTGACTGCCACTCATCAGTTTATTCTGACATATAATTATATATTTCAGCTTTGATCTGAAACAGAATCTAATTTTATAAGCACATAAGCTATATAGAGAATATATTAAATAATTTGTGTTTAATGAAATATTCTTTAAAGATACTAATAATCACTTCTGCTAGCACTAAAGCAAGTCTAAATCCAAATATATAGCATAAACCAGGCATAGATCATCATGAGCAAATTAAGCAAATTTAACGTAATAAGTCTCATGAAACTGTAACTTGAAATATTGTAAGTCTTCATCACCTGCGAGTGATATACATATATATGACAAGTAAAATAACCAGAAAATTAATATATTGCAAGTGATTTTAAATGTCATATATATATATTGTAACGAACGTTGGGCGCCACTTTAACGGTCGGGGATGATGATGACGTTTCCAGTCTTACCGCATCTGCCGACAGAGCGCCACTAGGCTGCTTTGAACCTAGAAAATTTATAAATTCGACAGATACGTGCTGTTAAGATCACGGCCATCAGCCCTAGTCACTAGCTCATAGAGTAGCAGAGATTTTAAACATTTATAAGTTTCAATAGATTTCTATTCTCAAAGTATATATATTAAATATTTATAACAATAAAATAAAATAAGCCACTGCCAGTAATTAACACACAAATAGATTTTTATTAACGCACATTTAAAATTGAGGAATAAGTTTATTTTTAGGTTTTAACATTAATATTTTTTTTTAAATTTAAATTACTATTTTCAATAGATCACACAGATGGATATTTAAATTATATTTTAATTTAGCATGACGAGCATAGATAGTCTACATAGATTTTTTTTCACTTAAAACTTATCAAAACATTTATTCAGTCTCAGACTAAAAGCTCGTAGCCAACCCAATGTCAGCTTCCAGATATATATTTGCAACTAATGCAATATGAAGATGCTAGCATAAAACCACGCAGACAGGAATGGGCATTTGACGGTGTGATATTATTTGAAGGAAATGATCCGTGTCTAGATCAGGAAAGGGCATCTGTTAGACTAAGGAATCATGTATATATATATTTTTTATTTTAAAGAGTGCTACATATGGGGGAAAGTGGTCTTTCTGCCGTCTTATAAATCCCTGTCCATAGAGCTAGAAGGGGTCAATGGCGCAGGAAATACATCTGCCACCATTTCAACGATATGACTGCCTCTTTGGGGTCATGCATTCAGTTGGGCACATTGCCCTGTATGCTAAACACGCTTCACATTACATTAATATAAACACCTATATATCCTTCCACAAGCATTGCCCTAACTACGAAACAAATAGCCTGAGACTAAAATCCTTTAAATTAAACATAAACGAATTTAAACAGTTATTACTCTTTATCCATGCAGCTATCTACACCCAACTTTAATTTAATACATTTTATTTAACAGATAGAAATAAATAACCTAGTTAAACACAAACATAAATAATTAAATTTAAAAAAAATGGAAATGATTGAAATAGCAAACGTATATAAAAACAAATATTTATAATTGATTTAGAGTTCTATTCTTGGTCAGATAAGAGTACATTCATTTATATTACTTTTTTTTTGGATTGATTACTTATTGACGTTATACGGTAATTATTTAAAAGAAAGTTCAATTGGCAAAAGTTTATACTTTACAGATTCCGAGGTCCATCTTCGTGATCACTTATATAGATTGTTTGTTCTTCCTTTTTAAAAATGAAGCTGCCACTTGCCATTCCGATTTGGTCCCTAACTGGCATAGGGAGGTCTCAGCTGGTTGTCCGGAAAATCTAATTTTATTGCAGACTTCCACATCGTGAAAATCTGCAATATAGCTAGTTATAACGACATATTCATAGTCAGCTCTCAGATAACAATTATAATAATCATTTGGCTTTTATATTTTTCTTAGCCTCTTATCATTTGATCTTAGGATTCAATCGGCATACAGTCTGTGCTGAATTTCTGGTGTTTGCATTGGTCATTTAATTTCTTTGTACTCTCTTATCTGACCCTTTAATTTATTTTAAATGCCTCAAGGGCTAGCTTGTTTTCGAACAATCATTTAATTAATAAAACAATCATTTCCATTTTCTAAGATTATAGAAATCAACATTATTTCTATTTCCAAAAATATCAAATCTTTATATCTTTTACTTTTTTACAAAAAAAAAATACTTTCAAATAAAACTATTTTTTAAAATAGTTTTTAAAGTTGTCCATCATGCGATCTATATATACGTTAAACAGTTTTTAAATTTCAGTTTTTAAGTTAAGTTTTTTTTCTTTTTAATAAATCAATTTTTATTTGTGATCTTTCATTTTAATTGTAAAATAATGTGACGACATATTATATTCCATTACATATCAGTAAACTTCCTCAAAAAAACAAAACATTAAAAAAAAAAAAAAGAATTTACTTAGTGTTAGTAATGACGTGACACAAATTGATTATACTATTTTTTTTTTAAACACAAAACTTAGGTTATTCATTTCGTAGTTGAATTGGTTCAATGGATTGTATATATTTGTGTAATTAGTAGATGTGGCAGGAGATCTGCCACGTGCAGGATTACATATATATGCCGCACACCCTCTGTTGCCTATGGAATTGGATAGTAAGACGCAAGACGCAATCCATTCCTATGGAGTTTTATGTTTAATGTTCTACTCGCCATCAGAAGTAGCATTCCTGGTAGTGGAGAGCAACAATGTCTTCTCACTATACTGTTCAGATGTGCATTCCTGACAGTATAGTTTATTTAGTGTCATTGTATTTTCATGCTACATTGGATACATAAATGTATCGGATGATTGGCGTCAGTTTGACTTTGAACTTTTAGCCTAGGGTTAAATAAGGGAAGAATATTGTCTTTTCAAATGCAGATCTATGTAGCCTATTCATACCCGACCCTCTAAATAAAATATTAAACATTATAGCAAGCTATTTTAAATGTAAAATTAAAAATTAAGATAAAAATCTAAATGTTAAACTTATTCCTCAAGTTTAGAATGATTTTACATGTGCGTAAATAAATATTTTTCTGTGTTAATTTCTGGCAGTGGCTTTTCTTATTTTTTTATATTTATATCTAAGGTTATATATTTTATTATCTCTGTGTCTCCACTGAGCTAGTGACAATGGGCTAACGATCTAAATATGTAAATAAAGTGGAATCCTAACAGCACATATCTGCCTACTTTATAAATTTTTCTAGGCTCAAATGCCTAGATGGTGCCCTTGTAGAGCAGATATTGTGTTTGCGGTTAGATTCGATCTTCACTTCGTTTGGATCGTTATAATTGGCATCCCAAGTGTGGCCTTACCTCAGAGATTGACCCTGAGAAGGGGAATTGATGATGATGAAATTTTCTATCTTTAATAAACCGCTAGTATTTTTGAAAATAAATCATGCCCGCAATATTTTTTCTCAAATTAGTATAGATATATTTGTTGTATTGACATTGGGCGCCAATTATAACGATCCAAACGAAGTGGGAGATCGCACCGCACCGCACTACCAAGGGCGCCATCTAGGCATTTGAGCCTAGAATAATTTATAAAGTAGGCAGATACGCGCTGTTAGGATTCCACTTTATTTACATATTTAGATCGTTAGCCCATTGTCACTAGCTCAGTGGAGACGCAGCGATAAAAATCTATAAATTTAGATATAAATATAAAAAAATAATAAAAGCCACTGCCAGAAATTAACACAGAAAAATATTTATTTACGCACATATAAAATCATTCTAAACCCGAGGAATAAGTTTAACATTTAGATTTTTATATTAACTTTTAATTTTACATTTAAAATAGCTTGCTATAATGTTTAAATATTTTATTTAGAGGGTCGGGTATGAATAGGCTACATAGATCTGCATTTGAAAAGACAATATTCTTCCCTTATTTAACCCTAGGCTAAAAATTCAAAGTCAAACTGACGCCAACCATCCGATACACTTATGTATTCAATGTAGCATGAAAATACAATGGCACTAAATAGACTATACTGTCAGGAATGCACATCTGAACAGTATAGTGAGAAGACATTGTTGCTCTCCACCACCAGGAATGCTACTTCTGATGGCGAGAAGAACAATAAACATAAAACTCCATAGGAATGGATTGCGTCTTGCATCTTACTATCCAATTCCATAGGCAACAGAGGGTGTGCGGCGTATATATGTAATCCTGCACGTGGCGGATCTCCTGCTACATTTACTACCTACATAAATATATCGAAACCATTGAGCCAATTCAACCACGAAACAAATAACCTAAGATTACACTCCCTTAATATAACCTTACAAAACTATATAGCCTTTCACGCCCGACTTAAATTTATCATTTAGATATGTTCGCACAGATAACTTTTATACAATTTGTTTTAAAATGTTGGGTATAGATCGATTACATAGATTCCACGGTCAAAAAAATTTCAAAATAAGCATAAACGATCAAAATACAAAATTATTGATACCGACAATCGCAGAGGGAAACTTATAAGTAACCCAATAGTATTCACCATAAGATACTTGCGTTGTCACCAACAACTTAAAAGACATCCGAATAAATACATTTTAGATACTCACCGTAAGGTATCATTATTTATCGAATGTCTATATATTTTGATCAAATATGAAAACCAAAATATAATTAACCGCAAACGAATCCATGCAAGTGTCTATAAACAACTTAAATTTCATACATTTAAAATTTAAACAATAAATAATTTATACAATTAAAATAAATGGAAATGATTTTTTTATCAATAACAAACATATAAAATTAAACATCAATTGATTTTAAACTTAAAGGTCAAATAGAAACTCCATTTTAACATTTAAATTGCTTTCACGAAAGTTCTTAATTATTAAAAAAAATTTTTTAAGTTCATTGTCGATAGCTTACAGTAGCAGAGTCCAGGTTCTTGTTTTATATTCCCGTGACTTCTCATTTAGAAGATAATGTTCTGGAGGTGGCATTAGCTGGTTCCTTTCGGTATCTCAATCAGTTCATTTTTAAAAATAGAGAGAGAGTGAGGTATGTGCGTCCTACCCCATCTCCCACAACAAACAGCTGGAACTGCCCAATACTCAATATTTCTCCTTTTTATATTATCCACACGGATTCAAACAACAAAACGTCACCAATCCATCACTTTCGTTAGGGTCCGAGCCAAGGCTTGGTGCTTCCATTGGTCCAGCTAATTTCTCTTATCTAATTTCCATCTGACCCTTTAATTACATAAGAGCCTTGAGGGCTAGCTTGTTTTTCAAATAATAAACAATCATTTCCATTTATAGATTACAGGAATTAATTAATACCTGTTTTTATTTTAACTTATATTAAATATTTTAATATTTAACTCTTGTATTTTTTTATCAAAAAAAAAAATACGTTCAAATACCTTTTTTTATTTATATATATAAAAAAAAATATTTTTAAAGTTTAGCATCTGTGCGAATATATATATTTAACAACATTTTAATTTTAGCGTCTAGTTTTTTTATAGATTTTTAATACATTTATTTTTATTTGCGAACTTTGTTTTTCTTTTAAATTAATGTAACGACATATCTATATATCATTACATATCAGTAAACTTCCTCAAAAAACAAAAACATTAAAAAAAAAAAAACTTTACTTAGTGTTAGTAATTAATTATGTTACACAAATTGATTACAGTATATATGAAAATTTTAAAAGGACAAAACTTTTTTTTTAAAAGACAAAACAGTAATTACATACAAATATAATGATAAAAAAAATGTTGACTGTTGATTCCTTATTACCAGTTAAATTTCTGCCCCCTTTTTGCCAAGTTTCATTTCTCCTATCTTTTACCATTTCTTAGGCAAGTTGAACTATTAGATTTTAGTTTACCAAGACTTTTTAAAAAAAAAAATTTTGATTTAGATTCATTATTACATTTTATTTATTACTTTTTATTCCTCGAATTTATCTCTACATATGCGCAATTATTTCTTACTGGTAGCACTTTTTAAACAAAACTTCAACTGTAACTCCACGTCAATACAACAAATATATTTATACTAATTTGAGATAAAATATTGCAGGCATGATTTATTTTCAAAAATACTAGTGGTTTATTAAAGATAGAAAATTTCATAATCATCAATTCCCCTTCTCAGGGTCAATCTCTGACGTAAGGCCACACTTGGGATGCCATGTTGGGCGCCAGTTTTACTGTACCGGACCATACTCCCTGCGGAATTCTTTTCCTAATCTTGCACTGAGCATGAAGTGACCAAGATTTAACAGGTAAAGAAATGGATATCAATTTAGCCGATTTCTATACTCATATATATCAGTACTTCCAGCCAAACTGATAGAAAGAGTGGATTGACAGGAATCTTCCAGTTAAAACACCCTTTAGTTGATATCTTATTTTAATGCCCGAATATTTAGAACAATGGCACGTACACACCTTTGAAAAATATATTTACAAAATAGACTTTTGCGCGCCACTTCTAGAAAAGAATCAAAAAATGAATTTTTCACCCTCCTAGAAGGGTGTGCAATACCATATGTTCAGCGGAGCATAAGAATAAGATTTAACACCCCCGGTAGAGCGATATCCCGTGTGGCTAGCTCGAGTCACTCTACATCTAGGGTCTTCAAATGGGTAAGTTAAATGATTATTACAGGTATGTGGTTGATAAGGAAAGAACACATTTTATCGATATAACTAATACTATAAAAACGAAACAAGTTTAATAATGTGATTAAATATTTATTTAGTCCCAAATACCCGTTACCGTTTCATATAAATGATGATATAATAACAAAATACTAAATAATTAATTATCCCAATATATATATATTTTCAAAGCGTTTAAATAGATAAAATCTAAATTTAAATAAGAACAATAATACTTCCCTAAAACTATTTACAATGTTTATAAGTAATGGAAGTGGTCTGAGCTCCTTTTACCCAATAGAAATAAATTTTAATTTGTGTGATTTGATATACAGATATGAGATTTTCGGTCATACAGGCATACGCTTTTACTGATAACTTTAAAACCTTGTTATTGATAGGAAATATAATAATAAAAACTATGCATATTTGCACAATGAAATATATCACTAATTTCATATTTTCAACAAGTCAATGTGTTGCGTTGGCTCAGATACCATATCGTACTCACCATAAGGTACTGTATCTATGTCCATTTTGCCAAAGATAAATTTCTATACATGTATATACGTGCAGCCCAATTATACTCTTACTATTATTTAAATATAAAGTTATTAGCATACTTGCTTACAGGGAATCTATAATAAATCAATCCCTTCTTACACTCATCGTGAGGTGTAGTAGTCACAAAAAAAATAACTTAAAAAGAATATCCGGTTAAATGCATTTTTAGATATTCAGCATGAGATATCATATTTACCGAATATAATAAGCGTATGTATGCATACACATATATATATATACATGCATCTTTGTTGAAAATACTAATTTGAAATAGAAAAATTCACTCAAAGGATTTAAGTAAAAGCTTTACCATTTATGACCGCAATAACCGTAAATTTATACATATGCGAGAGACTCTCTCATTTTTAAATGATAAATAATAATAACAAAAATATATATATATATATCCAATCGGAAATAGAAAAGTTAATTATTTCAATGTTAATAAATATCTTAAAATAAACTTATATCTGCGTCTTCATTCTTCTCCTCTGGGCTGAGTGGGCTTCAAGTTAACTGGCTGTGTGGTGACGATTTCTTCCATTTAGTAAGGCGGCACTGGTCATCCTCCTGGGCGGTTGGAATTGGCGTGGTCACATCTGGGCGGCTTAGGACAGAGAAAGGGCGGTGCACTGACTAGTTGTCTACCCCACGGTCATTTTGCCGGAATCTCTAGTATATTGCTTCATATCCTCTTTTTTTATATATCTAAATAGTAACGAGGATTATTTAATAAATTTTCATAGGCTGTCTCCAATAGTTATTCGAATCCACAAAGACAAGAGTTCTTAAAAGAACTGTATAAAAGATTTGTTCTAACGAATGTCACTAATAGTACTATTCATAAATGACTCTCAAAGTAGCTGATCGCTTGGAGAATTCTGGAGCAATGAACAGAATGACTTGCCCAGAATGGCTGCCAACGAAAGACTGAATCTCACTGCCCTGATCAAACTATATCAATCCCACTAGCCCTCTGAGAAGCATGAATCAGCCAATCCTTTCAATTTATCTTATCATTTAGATTATAACATTCCTTATTGATTACTCAGACCACTTGCTCACAAAATCAATTCAAAAGAATTTTTAAAAAGATAACAGTTTAATTAAAGCATTATCAAACATTTTGCTTTTGATCAGATTTTTGCACAAGCAATTAACATTCTTAGTTTACAGAATAAAATTAGTTTTTAGAAAAGTAATTACAAAAAAAAAATATGTACAATTATATTGGAACAATTGCTTTTCTCTATTTGAATTTTTCAGAGAAAGCCAAATACATAAAATAACATATCATAAGACATATACAAAAAGGAAATATAAAACCAAAAAAATACATGAGTTTACTACAATATTTTCTATGTCAATTTCATATTATTTAAATTGGTGTGTGTGGGTATTTTAATGCTCAGACCACTCCATTATTAAAATAGCACATTTATATATTTGTTGTGCTTAATATCTACAAATTCATAAATGTATCTGCTGTAATATTCTTTACAGCAGATTTTGTGCATGGACATTTGATAATGCCTGGCACAATACCCCCCTCTCCAATGAGACTTTTAAATGGGTATGACCATTTAAAGTCTTAAGATTTTATTATGAACTATACATGTGAGATGATCTCTAAAGCATCCTGGATGCTATGGTATGGGTTTTAGTGCCCGAGCATTGTATGTGCCCTTTATTCCCTGTTCTGTTTTAATCCAAAAAGCATTATTCCCACTGCAGTCCACAATTTCAAAAGGGCCTTCATAAAGGTTAAAAAATTTTTTACACTGGAATTTTTCTGGAATGCTCACATGAGGCGTTCTGACCATCACTCTATCCCCTACCTTGAATTGGTAGTTTTGCGTGCTGTGTTTCCTTTTGTTTCTTCTGAGACTCATCTTATGCATCTGGGCTTGAGCCTTTTTTTATCTAATTCCATGTCAATTGTTTTGTCTCTGCTCCCTGGGAAATTTGCCTTGAAGAGTTTTGGTACGAATTTTCCAAAATGTAGCTGTGTTGGAGGGAATCCAGTGGATTCATGTACAGACCAGTTTATATAATTTAGTATCTGAGGTAGCTGTTTTACCCATCCCTTGTGGTTTGTCGGTAAGTATGTATGAAACAGCCTTCTCAACTCTCGCATAACTCTTTCACAAGGATTACTTTGGGGGTTACGGATCGATGTAAGTACGTGTTTAACTCGCTGCTTAGTAACCCATTTGTTCCATTCTTCTGATACAAAAGGGGTTCCATGGTCTGTCAGGATCGTTTCTGGTTTCCCAACTGTGTTAAAATGTGAGGACTCTAGAACTTTTATAGTTTCACGTGTTGTAGTTCTTGCTAAAGGGTAGGCTGCCACAAATTTTGAGAAAAGGTCATATACAACGAGTAAATATCTTTTTCTATTGAAGGTGGCAGAGGACCATAAAAATCCATGGCCATTATTTCCTTTGCGTTGTTAGGGATGATTGATTTCATTGGAGTTGTGTATGCTCTATTCAGTGGTTTTGCATGCTGGCATATTTCACATTTGTTCAAAATCTTTATTATGTCCCAGTGCATCCCAGGCCAATAGAACCAGCGCTTGAGGCAATATTCAGTTTTTGGGGTTCCATAATGTCCATATAATCGGTGAATGTAATCAGTGAGAAGGCCCCGAATGGCTGGTGGTACCATCACTCTCCATTCATCAATGTCTTCTTGAATTTGGTAATATAAAACTTCTTTTTCTATCTTGTATTGGCACTTCTTACCTGGCAAGCTGTCATCCTTCTGAAAAGGTTGTGTATACAGTGTTATGATATGGTTTAAGTCCTTATCTTCATGCTGTCTCTTTGACATTTGTTTTAGATGTTCCTCTATGTCTTTGTCCTTACATGATATGCTCATCATGTATGCATGATCTATCTTCAGGTGTTGTTGTTGTTGAGTTTGAATGGGATGACGACTGAGGATGTCAGCCACCACATTCTCAGCTTCTTTGCAATGTTTCACCGTATAATTAAACTCCTGGAGAAACAAACTCCAGCGAACTAGTCGGCTATTAGTGAGATAGCTGTGATTTAGAAATTGAAGACTCTTGTGGTCCGTAATTACTATCACTTCAGAGCCTAGTAGCATAGGGCGAAATTTTTCAAATGCCCATACGATTGCAAGGGCTTCATTTCTGTAACTGTGTAATTACGTTCAGGTCCTTTCAACAACCTGCTTATGAAGTACAGAACCCTTATCTGTCCATCTTGCTGAACTTGGAATAGTGTTGTTGTTGTTGCTATTCGTTTTGCTGTTGTTGTTATTCCTGAAATTTGTCAAATATAAATATGCATGTATATATATATATATATGTATGCGTACATACGCTTATTATATTCGGTAAATATGATATCTCATGCTGAATATCAAAAAAAAATGTATTTAACCATATATCCATTTTAAGTTATTTTTTTTGTGACTGCTACACCTCACGATGAGTGTAAGAAGAGATTGATTTATTATAGATTCCCTATAAGCAAGTACTCTAATAACTTTATATTTAAAATAATAGTAGGTGTATAATTGGGCTGCACGTATATACATGTATAGAAATTTATCTTTGGCAAAACGGAAATAGATACAGTTCCTTATGGTAAGTACGATATGGTATCTGAGCCAATGCAACATATTGACTTGTTGAAAATATGAAATTAGTGATATTTTTCATTGTGCAAATATGCATAGTTTTTATTATTATATTTCCTATCAATAAAAAGGTTTTAAAGTTATCAGTAAAAGCGTATGCCTGTATGACCGAAAATCTCATATCTGTATATCAAATCACACAATTTAAAATTTATTTCTATTGGGTAAAAAAAGCTCAGACCACTTCCATTACTTATAAACATTGTCAATAGTTTTAGGGAATTATTATTGTTCTTATTTAAATTTGGATTTTATCTATTTAAACGCTTTGAAAATCTATATAGATTGGGATAATTAATTATTTAGTACTTTGTTATTATATCATCATTTATATGAAATGGTAATGGGTATTTGGGACTAAATAAATATTTAATCACATTATTAAACTTGTTTCGTTTTTATTGTATTAGTTATATCGATAAAATGTGTTCTTTCCTTATCAACCACATATCTGTAATAATCATTTAACTTACCCATTTGAAGACCCTAGATGTAGAGTGACTTGAGCTAGACACATGGGATATCACTCTACCGGGGTGTTAAATCTTATTCTTATGCTCCGCTGAACATATGGTATTGCACACCCTTCTAAGAGGGTGAAAAATTCATTTTTTGATTCTTTTCTAGAAGTGGTGCGCAAAGGTCTATTTTGTAAATAGATTTTTCAAAGGTGTGTACTTGCCATTGTTCTAAATATTCGGGCATTAAAATAAAAGATCAACTAAAGGGTGTTTTAACTGGAAGATTCCTGTCAACCCACTCTTTCTATCAGTTTAGCCGGAAGTACTGATATATATGAGTATAGAAATAAGCTAAATTGATATCCATTTCTTTACCTGTTAGATCTTGGTCACTTCATGCTCAGTGCAAGATTAGGAAAAGAATTCCGCAGGGAGTATGGTCCGGTACAGTAAACATGAAAGTAAATTAAAAAGTTTGCATTTAAAAGTTGTCTTTAAGAATTAAAAATTGAAATTAAATATCATCTTAAACTCATATATATTAAATCGCACAGATAAAAAAAAATGAATTATTAAAATAAAACTGTATTAAAAATAGAAAAGGTATTTTAAAAACAAAAACTTAAAAAGATTTGGAGATAAAAATATATCTTTGATTTGGAAAACAGGTTAATTAATCAGAAATGGAAATGATTGTTAATTATTTAAATGTAAACCAGCCTTGGGCATTTAAATGTAAAAACATCAGTCAGATAGGAAAACAATAGAAACTGTTAGCAAATAAGAAGAAATCCCTATGGAATCGGACCGCAGCGAAAGGACCATCGCATCGGTGATGTAATGTAAATTCAATCCTTCACATTAATATAAAAAGGACAAGTTTGGAAATTATTAATTAGTGAGTCATTATGATTATTACGATGTGACAGATAGATGTTAGTGCGGAGGTGCGGGAGAAGAGATTGAAGGATGCACGTTCAATCCCTTCAGTTGTTATAAAATGGAAAAATGAAACATTACTTTTCTTATATTCAGAGGACCACAGGATCATCAGGAAATTTAACGCTGGATTTCAAACGGCAAGCAACTGTAAAAGATCAACATTTCTAAAACCGTAAGAACTTTCTAAGATATAACGAACAATATTAATTTGAAAACACTAAGAACTTTAAATTTTAAAATTTCCTAGTATTTAATTGTTACAAATAGAATCCTATCTGACCAAACTAAATTCTTTATTAATAGTGTTATTTGATGTATTTTTTATTATTATTTATGTAAAATCATTTCCATTTATTTATTTTTATTCTTTAAGTTTTTATCATGATTTTTTTCTGTTTTCCGTTAAGTTAAATTATATAAATGTTAAACTTAAGTCAGGCATGAATGGCTGTATAGATTTGTAAAGTTATATTAGGGGAGGGTAATCTTAGGTTATTTGTTTCGTGGTTAAATTGGGTCAATGGATTGGATATATTGGTGTGATTAGTAGATGTAATATTGATTCGCTATGGGCAGAATCGCTTCATACGCCGCACACTTCCATTTGCCTATGGAAGGAATTATAAGTCGGATACCGCAGTTCCTTTCTATGGAGTTTTTTTTTTATTGTTCTTCTCGTTAGATAGATGTAATATTCCTATCTGATTGAGAGTCAATGTCTTTTCTTAATCTTTTTGTGCTGCCGTATTTTATTACATTGAATACATCGATATATCAGATGAATTGATGCCGGTTTGACTACGAATTTTAACCTAAGGTTAAATAGGGATAGAATGTTTATTTTCAAAAGCAAATCTATGTGGTCTATTCATACTTGACCCTAAATAAAAATGCATTAAATTTAAGTTGTTTATAGACGCTTGCATGGATTGTTTATTGGTTAACTATGTTTTGCGTTTCCATATTTGATCAAAATATATAGACATTCGATAAATAATGATACCTTACGGTGAGTATCTAAAATGTATTTATTCGGATGTCTTTTAAGTTATTGGTGACAATGCAAGTATCTTATGGTGAATACTATTGGGTTACGTATAAATTTCCCTCCGCAATTGTCAGTAATCAATAATTTTGTATTTTGATCGTTTATGTTTACTTTGAAATGTCTTTGACCGTGAAATCTATGTAACCGATCTATATTCAACATTATAAACAAGCTTTCATAAATTTATCGGTGCGAACTTAATTAAAATGTAAAATTAGAATATAATTGTAATTAAATGTAAATTAACGTCAAAAATCAAAGTTAAAAATAATGTTAAATGTTAAAATGTAAAACTAATACTAAAATAACTTTAAATCTTATATATATATGTGCATCAATAAATGTTTGTATGTTAATTACTGGCAGTGGCTTATTTTATTTATTTTTTAATGTTGAAATCTAATTAGATAAGATATTATATTATTTAATCTCTGCTATTCCACTGAGCTAGTGACATGGGCTAATGACCGGAATCAAAATAAAAAAAAATTTTTTTTTTTTTTTTTACTTACGTATCTGCCTACTTTATAAATTTTTTTAGGTTCAAATGCCTAGATGGCGCCCTGTAGTGCAGATTACGTTAAGTCGAATTCCCCGGATCGTTACAATATATATATATATATAACAAAAGCTATTTGTAATCCTTAAATCCATCACCTGCGTGCAAATCAAAACTTAAATTTAATAAGTTGTAATCCCTAAAATAATCACCAGCGATTGAGACAAGCTATATAATCCTATTATAATTTTATTATTTCATTTATTAATTTTATTATTTAAATATTTGGCTTTCATTAAATTACTTGCAACTTTTAACTTCTGTTTAGTGTTTCAATCATACTCATAATTAATTATTGACTCATTAATTGGTTAACTATTAGTTATTAAGAATAACAATCCACATTTTGTAATTATGCTCACATTATATGTGCATATATATATATATATATATATATATATATATATATATATATATATATATATATATATATATATATATATATGGCTATACTGTTAAATATGCCAGTTTCCAATAGTCTCATGTTTTACTAATGTGCTACTGCCCGCACTCAATTAAAGAATATACTGCTGTGACCTCATATATGTCATCCGTAAGGTAGTAACTCTTTGAGCGGTAGTAAAGAAACTGAGGCAAGATTGGACATGAGGCTCAACAAACCCATTCTGGTCAGCCTTAGGATGATTTACTAAAACTCTGGAATTGTTGTGGGATGTACAAATTTGACCATTACAATATATATATATATATATATATATAATGGTCAGGTTGAATTTGAGTCTTACCATATCTCTGCCATACAAGGGTGCCACCAGGCCATTAGAACCTGGAAAATTTATATAGGAGGTAGATACTTATTGTTAAGATCCAATTTTATTTTATATTTGACCATTAGCCCATGTCACTAGCTCCAGGAGTAGCTGAGATTTATAATCTAATATTCTTAACGTATATACTTAAGAATGAAAAGATAAAAAAAAAAAAAATTAATAAACTACTGCCAGTAATATTACACACACAAAAAAAAAACATTTATTAACGCACATATATAAATATTTAAAATTGAGGAATAAATTTATCTTGATTTTAATATTAATTTTAAATTTAGATTTTTTTTTTAAAATTTAAATTATTATTTAAGAAATTCCACACAGATGGACATTTTAATAAAATTTACTTAAAAATTTGAGTATAGATTGGCTCCATAGATTTTTCAGTTAAAAACTTTTCAAAACAATCATTCAATATCAGACTAAAAGTTTGCAGCTAACCCAACGTCTGCTTCCAGATATACAGATGCAACAAATGCAATACGAAGATGCTAACATAAAACCATGCTGTCAGGAATGTGTGTCTGCAGCATGATATTATTTAAAGGACATGATCCTCATCCAGTACAGGAATGTGTGTCTGTCTGGTGAAGGAATCATGTATATAATATTTGAGAGAAATACTATGTATGAGGTAGAGTGGTCTATCTGCCAACTTATAGTCCCTATCTTTAGAGCTAAGGAAGTCAATGCCACAGTAATTACATCTGCATACATTGCAATGCAATGACTATGCCTTTGGGTCATGCATTCAGTTGGACTATGCCCAGTATGCTAACATGCTTCTCATTGCATTAATATAAACACCCATATATTTATCTACTAGGATTGAATCAATCACGAGACAAATAGTCTGAAATTAAGGTCCATTAAAATAAACATAAACAATTAACATATAATGTAATTGATATAATTGCAAAAAGAAATTTATAATAAACCCAATGTTACTCATCATAATGTTCAGAATTCAAATCAATAACTTAAAATTTATATGAATAAATATGTTTGGACACTCAGCAATATTTACCGAAATATATATTTCACACATATGAAAATCTTTAAAACAAAAAAAGTAATATAAACCTTAATGAATCCATGCGGCCATCTACACCCAACTTAAACTTAATGCACTTAAATAATTTAGTCAATAAATATTAATAAATAAAACGGAAATGATTTAATTAAATTAGCAAACTCAAATATATAAAATTAAACATTAATAACTGATTTCGAAATCTTAATAGGTCAGATAAAAGTTCATTTTAAAGTTATGTTTACCAGGATATTAAAAGCTTCTTAAATATTCACGAAAGTTTTTAATTACTTTTTAAAATTTTATAGTTCATACTTTACAGTAGAGGAGCTCACAAATCCTGTTTCCAATTCCCACGAAGTCTTTATTAGTCATAATTTCATGTAAGACAGGTCTGTTGTTCATACCATAGTTTTCAATCCCGAGGTTGTCTTAGCTGTTTCAATCTGGAAACTATTTTATTATAGGCCCCATATGATTCAGGTCTACAATAATGGCATCCATAAGTCAACAGTCACTTCATTTGAAATAAGTAAGAGGGTGAAAAGTGTGTCTTTTCACCCTCCTCTTCAAAAATCAAGCTGGAACTAACTTTGATTGGAATTTTTTTATTCTACTCCTCTGTGTTCACTGAACATGGTTTCCTGTTCCAATGATTTTCATTAGGATCTGAACATTGGTTACTGCATCTATTGTACATTCTACCTCAGAGTGGGAAACAATCGTTAATTTTAATCTATGTCTCCTGACTTTTAAATTATATAAGAGCCCCACTGGCTAGTTTGCTTTTCATTTAATTAATAAGACAATCATTTCCATTTACTAAGATTACATAGGAATCTTAAAATAGAATTAACATTTATTTCTATTTTCATTTATGTTACTTTTTAACAAAAATGTTTTGTCTTTAGATTTTTATTTTTTTATTATAAAAAAGTACATTCAAATCCTTTTTTTTATTTAAAAAAAATAGTTTTAATGTTTTCCATATGTGCGATATATATTTGTCAAACATAACTCTTTTTAATCTTGGCTTTTAGTTTTTAATAAATTATTTTATTTAAGATTATTTTCCCCATTATATTAAAATTTTAAAGTAATGTAATGGCATATGTATACCTTTACAATATATATATATATATATATATATATATATATATTGTAAAGGTATACATATGCCATATATATATATATATATATATCTATATATATATTAATCAAAGTCTGTATTCCAATTATAATAAAATATATATAATTATTCAAAACAATACAATAATTAATACAGTAAAACAATATTTAAAAAAAACCAAATATAATAGAAGTACTTTCAACTATCTATGTAGTCGTTATCAACTAGATTCAAATTGTATACATTTGTAATGTTTTTTTCTAATACAATTTGAATCTAGTTGATAATGACTACATAGATAGTTGAAAGTATTTCTATTATATTTGTTTTTTTTTAAATATTGTTTTACTGTATTAAATATTGTTTTACTGTATTGTTTTGAATATATATATATATATATATATATATATATATATATAAAACATTAGAAGCCAAACATCTATATATAAATATATATATATATATATATATATATATAACCATTAGAAGCCAAACATCTCTTAGAAAAACAAAATATAAATAACAAACAAAATCTCACACTGTTGTCAGGGCAACCTCTTTTTAGCGATAAAGATGGTATTCCACTTTATTATTAAAAGGATGTTGCTTTAACAACAATTTAAGATTGTTGATTTTTATCTATAATTGGATTTTTTAAGGGTTGACTGGTTTCTAATGGATTGTACTGTTTCCAGGAGCTTTCATTTAGTAAAAATATAATAGCTAAAATAGCTGACCTTTTAGTACAATAACAATTACTTACCTCAGAATATCTTCTTTCTCTAATAATAAGAATGTGTGTGGAGAAATTGCAAATGATTATTTTTTCATTTGTTATTTTCTCTTCATATTTAAATCTACTGGCTGAGAAGTTTTAAAAAAAATATTTTATGCTGAAATACATTTTCACCAAATACTGTTAATTTTCTTCCATTCACATTTTTTTATTTATAATATTTTCGTTTTAAAAATTTTTATAGCTTTGTTTAACAGTCTGACTCATATTATTTATTTTTTCCAGAATGTGTTTTACTACAATTGATATCATCGTTAGTGAATTTAATGTGTAAATAAGTGGCTGATGATTTGGATTTCTCTCCAACAGTTAAAATGTATTTTTTTTTCCTTTTTTACATTAATTCCATGATTGTTCTGTTCATATGTTTATGTATGATTGTAAATAAACTTAACATGAAATTCCATATACATCATGAGAATCCAAAGAAATATTTGCTTAAGGGCATTAGAATCATTCATTATTTTTTTAAATGTAATATAAACTGTGTGAATATTAATCCCCTTTAAAACACCAATTTTACAGTTATTCTCTTTATACATTGCAGAACTGTTTTAATTTTGGAAGTATTAAAATCATTTTTTATTATATAAAAAAGCCATATTAATAATATTATGATCGCAACCATTATGAAGAAGCAAATTTTTAGTTGCATAGATATCTTTGTGAAAATGGCTGTCATCAGAAATGGTATAAGTTCTATATAAAAATGTCTTTGCCACTGAACATATTTGTGCTGAATGGTCATGAGAAGAAAACTGTTGATGTCTCACGTACATGTTTTCTTTCTATATGTACCATGAGGTAAAAAAAAACCTTCCTTATTTCTTTCAATTAACACATCTAAAAATGGAAGTTGGTTACTATATCTTACATCCACACTAAATTTAATACTGTTGTGAAAATAATTTAACAAAATTAAAAATTCATCAATAAATTCATCAATCAATAAATTTATCACACTGATTGATGAATCTTAATTAAAAATTTGTCTATATATCTTCACGAAAACAAAATTATAATTATAAAAGGTGAAATAACAAGAAATTATGATAAATCAATGTGGATTTACTCTTTGTCTATGTCTATTTTACGTAGTCAAAATTTTTTTAATTAATGATATTTGACTATATTAAGGCCAAATATTTTAAACAAAAAGCAGATATGCAAATATTTTTTTCTATAAAATTAAACCACGAATTAATCCCAGATATGTTTTTTATTACATAGCATAATTATAATTACTTTTTATGAAAGAGTATTTCCTATAGATGGTATATATTTAAATCAAATCTTATAATTATAAGTAATTACAACATTGCTAGATAAATTTCATGAGGCTAACCAGAATTAGGTTAAGTACAAAGGGCATTTATACAGTCAAAAAACAATAGTATTGTTTTATTCTATGGTTATTACAAATAAATAATGATGTCTAACATTAAAAAAAAAATACTTTCGATAGAAATGAATTTATGAAAATATAATTAATGCACGGCAAGCTGAGAATAATAAGAATAATCAGAAATTACATTATAGTATTAAGATTAGTGTAAAGGTTCGAAATATAAAAAAAAAAAATTACTATATTATTGAAAATAGATAAATTTGAATAATTACGTTCAGCAAGACTTGTTACCCCTGCAAAAAATCAATAAAATATTACAACTTTATTTTCTTCATAATGCAATAACCTTCTAGAGCACAAAAAATCATATGCTAAAATGCGAATTTAATTTTGCTAAGATTATGAAAGATATTATATTAAACATAATACATAATATAAAAAAAACATGATTAATAAGTGATCAATATATGTTTTGAAGTAACTCCAAACATAGCTACATAAGAAGGAACTAGGTATTACATCAAGCTAGATAAAACTCCGATTTAGAAATATATTACAATCACTGATATTGTTTGTGAATATAAAGCATGATAAATAAATAATCAATTTATGCTCTGAAAACATAACAATAGATTAAAGAAAACAGGAAGCTTATTGAAATTTATGCATTTGTTTAGAAAAGTCATGAAATCAAAATACTTAACTTGCAATCTATTAATTAAAGTAATTTATTTGATCTAAGGTGAGATATTTCTATTTTGTTTTTCTAAATATAGAAAGCATTTTGAAATTGCTGCAGCATCTAGCTTCATGCATTATTTAATTTATTTTGTTATTAATTTATGTTTTGTGTTTTTTTTTTTAAAATTGTAAATTGATTATTTATTAATGATGCCTTGTATTTCTAAAATGAAATATGTTTATATAATGGTTTTAAGATCTAAACTTGTATAATGTTTTAACACTGTCAAAACAATTAAAGTAGTTTCAATAGGAATTAATTTATAAAAATATGACTAATGAAGATCAGATTGAGGATAATAGGAATCATCAAAAATCACCTTATAATATTAATATTACTAAAACATTTTGAGATATAACATATGAAATGTTAACATATTATTGAATATAGATAAGTTTAGAGACTAATTACCTGAAACAACTCCTGTTGCCACTATAAAAAAATAAAGAAAAATATTACAAATTTATTAAGCTAATAGAACAATGGATGGCCTTCTATATATGAACAAATCATATATATATATATATATATATAAATGAAAAGAAAGTTACTGTTAACACTAACTGAAATAATTATAGAAAATATACAAACCATCATACAATTACAAATATCCAGTAACGCCCCCTGTTTAAAGATCTATATCTCAATAATAGCAAACCTTAAAATGATAAAGATCTTTAAACAGGGGGCGTTACTGGATATTTGTAATTGTATGATGGTTTGTATATATATATATATAATAATATACAAACCATCATACAATTACAAATATCCAGTAACGCCCTCTGTTTAAATATCTATATCTCAATAATAGCAAACCTTAAAATGATACCACTTTAAGGTTGTATGCTAAACGATGTTAAATATTGAAATACAGACCTACTCAAACACAGAGCATGAAATTTTAAATAAGCAAACGATCTTAAATTTTTGCTAATAAACTAACAAGTTTACAAAGTTATTAAAGACAAACTAAACATTAGATTTTAATCTTTAAATTCCTCCCAAACTATAAATGAAAAGAAAGTTACTGTTAACACTAACTGAAATAATTATAGAAAATATACAAACCATCATACAATTACAAATATCCAGTAACGCCCTCTGTTTAAAGATCTATATCTCAATAATATATATATATATATATAAGACAAATTTTGTTTGTTCATCCGTGTTAAAAAATTATATGTGCAACTCGTGAAAAATATTTATGGTCAAAATATTTTTTAAAATTTTAATTTTACATATGCAAATAATATTTACTAATATATCTTATGAAATTGAGTAGTCGTAATAAGTGGGTGACTTGATCACTTGGAGATATAGATTGTAAGATTTTCGTTATTTGCTAATTCTAAATTGAAATTATTTGTATGATTAAGTCTTTTATTTGATAGAGTCGGCAGAACTATAGAATTGCGTTGTATAGCTCAAAACATATTCAAAGCCCAAGTTGACAGATTTTCAGACCTCATTATTCTTAAGTAGCAGGTAGAAAGTAATTCCTGATGACAGGATTATTACTTAAATATGAGTTATAAGTTAAAACAGGATATCCAGTAGTTTTCATTACCTGCATAAAAAAAACTATTCAAACTCAAACGTACTTGAGTAACAACCATGTAATGCACAACTTAGCCAACAATGTAGTTGCTACATCATTAAGAAATGAAAAATTAGAATTGATTAACATTTAGTCAGTTACTTTGTATTAGAAATGATTTTAAATGGGATATCTATGTTGTTTGGTATCTCCAAATCATTGTAGAAGTTAATTTGCATTTAGTTAGTTTTTCTCATAAAGTAAAGTGATTTTAAACTTGGTACATTCTGGTAGAAAGCATGACTGGAATGAAAATAATATATTCAATAGAGCTTTATTATTAATTTGTTATGACTCTGTTATAATGTTCAAAGTCTTGACACATAGGTATGTATGCGAAAGAGAAAAAGAGTATATTATTAAACTTTCAGAGAAGTAAAATATATCAATATATTTGTTTAATAATGAAAATATGTTACCAGTGAAAATATATGGCTATTAGAGAATAACAGGTGATGTTTACATTTATGAATACATTTTTCTTTTGTGAGGTA
Organism: Epiperipatus broadwayi; assembly: GCA_028023455.1. Taxonomy (NCBI): domain Eukaryota; kingdom Metazoa; phylum Onychophora; class Udeonychophora; order Euonychophora; family Peripatidae; genus Epiperipatus; species Epiperipatus broadwayi. The sequence goes on from JAQFVV010000020.1 coordinate 58,819, forward strand.
ATTAGTTCGCACAAGAAAATAGTAAATATTTTACAGTATGACTATGGCTTCATGGTATTGTTATTAATCAAGTTACTAAACAAAGCAATATAAAGATGTGGATAATTAATTGTAACTCCAATATAATACTTTAGCTAAAGAAAAAAAAGGTAGTTGTTTGGTTAGACATTCACACCGCATGATGACATTCTTTTTCTTGAAAAATATATAACTTATGAACATTGCAAGGCTTTTTTAAATTTGAATTCCTTGTTTGTTTGTTGTTGTTTTTTTCCTTTTTTTTTATTTACAAATAAATTGAACACAAATTTTATTTTATTTTTTTGTAAACATTGATTTTTATTAACATCAACAAAATAAATAAATATACAATAAAACCAACATATACTTTTTTTTTTTTTGGGGGGGGGGGTTCTCTTTGTTTTTTAAATGTAAAACTTAATAAACTTATTACAGTTGTATTTTTATTTTTCTATTTTTGTTTAAAAAAAATTTAAATCCTAAAGTTAGTAATCATTTTTTTTTTTGGCTTTGCTTTTTTCAAAAAAAAAAAAAAAAAAATAAACAAATGTAAAACTTATTACATTTTTTTTTTGTTTCACTTTTTTTTTTTTTTTTTATTTTTTTTGTTTTTTTTTTTTTAAAAAAAAAAACCATCAACAAATTTAAAACTTATTAGGTTTTTTTTTTGTTTCCACTCGAAATGGTATTATTTAGCCATCAGCCTGTTTCATCTACTATGTTCCATTGTAGTTAGTATCTTTTCCAACAGTTTGAACTCTCACAGTCAACATATATAATCATAATAATGTATTTTGATATGTAATAGTGTATATTTATGTGTATGTGTGGATATGTGTGCACATTTAATATATGTTAATGTATGTATGTGTATAATGTATACACAGTTACAAATTTAAAATTAATAAAATGATATTTTTAAATTAAGTTGTGTTAATATTATTATATGTGTGTAAGCACTTACATATATATGTGAGAGAAACTGTAATGCAATAGAATTAAAGAAGCATTACAACTCTTTTAAATTAATAATATAAATTTGAAATATTCTCTGTTAAAATCTTTTTATTTAAATACATTGGTATATGAATTTCAATTCATGGGATAGTCTCACACACATATATAATAAAATGTTTACAAACTTAAACTCTTTAAAAAAAGTTATCTGTGTTTATAACAAAAAAAGTTGTCAGTTCTTGGGAAACCATCTGTAAGCAATTAGCAACAACCAAAATCAAACTATTCTTAGGGTCTTATAGACATTGGCCCCACTTATGTATTTCTTATTTGTATATTCATTGCAACCTTTGAACAATAATTAGAAAACAATACATTTCTTAAGATAGCAATTAATGAAACTTGGGATTCAAATTTTAAATGTAATTTAAAAATAAAAACTTGCCTATTTCTTAAATTAAATTCTAAAACTCTAAATGCTTGTTAAATAATAACTTATTCAGTTATTATTATATTACTTGCTAATATTTTTTTAATGTGTTTACTTTATAACCCACTTGTGTGTGTCATTCAATGCACTTACGTTTATTTAATCTATATTTAAGAATTAAAAAAATATTAAATTATAAACAATGTGTTGCATATCATTCATAGTCCATCCAAATCTTAGTTAAATTCCTTAATGTATGCATCAACAAATTTCACATTTATTATGGTTTCTTTTTTTAGTATAAATAAATTTTAAAAAAAAGCTGTTCTCAGCTACAGTAATATATCAGACATATTGCTTGAACAAAGTGGTTGTTAATTGTGAGAATTGAACAATGTCTAGGTTTTCCTGAACCATGTTTTTTGTCTCATTAAGGTTATCAAGAATATGTTATTTGATGCATTACTTAATTCAAAGTATTGTTCAGACATACCCTTTGTCAAAGTTTTGCACCTTAAAACTTAACTAAAGAAGTGTGTAAACTCTCTGATAATTTGTGCTTGGTCAGATTGTATGATTTCAATAAAAAATTAAACTTTATTTACAATTAATGATTTATACATAATTGTAAAACACACACCCTCACATGGCACCGTAAAAAAGTGTGAAGTGTGTGAATAAGCCAAAATAATTTATTGTGATGCAATAACATGGCCTGCAGTGTGTAGTACAACAGAACATTTGTATACATGTAATACATAGCCACAAATTGCATCCAGCTGCGTAAATGACATTTTTATGTTTTTTATCACATAAATCATGCCTTTACACAGTGTGGATGTCTAACCAACAACTACCAAAAACATAAAGGTGTGGTTGTACTACATAGGTGGTAGACTTTGAAAGAAAGTATATATGTATACTTTTGAGTAAAGATAAAGAAGAATAAACAAATTCCATATTGCTTTGATGATGATAGTGCATTTGAAATTTTTAAGTTGACATATTAAATAATATGTAAAGACGAATAAGATAGAGAGAATAAATGTTTATTTATATTAAGTTTAAAGTAGTTTAATTTAAAAAAAAAACAAAGGAAAGAATAGGAATGGAAAGTTTCTTTATTTTTTATTTTTACTATTGTGGATGGAAGGTATTGTAAGTAACCATCTAAGCATAATAGTGGTGTTGAATTATTAATATTAACCAGGTAACTATGGCAACCATACTAGTAAAACAACATTCTTATTTATTATTAACACATAGCATCAATTTATAAATTTGTTGTGATCAATTTCAGAGAAAAATATAAACAGGGGAATAATTAAATAGATTTTTGAAATAGTTAAGTGAATCATAAAAAAAAAAAAAAAACTCTTAAAGAGAATCAATATTATTATTAAGTATTACAAATTTCAATTTCTGTTATTACAATCACCATAGGAAGACCTCTTATATAATGAAATGTTTATGCTTAATATATGTTTGACCATAAATTAATTTTAAAAAATTGTTATCAAAAATGTATATGCAAATATTTATATCCATTAAAATGTATTCGAATTATAAAATACGTTTTTTTATTTTGATTTAAAATGGAAAATATTGAACTTATAAAACAGGAATTCATTTTCACTGTATTCATTTTTTTTTAAATTTCCATTTCACTTACTAATTGGAGGCAAAATATTCTTGATCAAAGTTTTCATCAGCGAGTGAAATCTTTGTGATTTTCAACAGTTGTTATGACAACAGTAATGGCATCAAGAGTATCACATAAATATGATGGAGATGCTGTAATTAGAATTTTTGTAATGCTGTCATTGCCTACAATGGACATTTTAGAACTGTCTTTAAAAATTTAATAACTATTATTATTCAAGTGATTAATTTATAAAACCTTGGAAGAATAAAAAATAACTATCAGTCCATTCAATTGTGGCCGCCTGATGATCAAATTCCAGGGGAAATGGGAAGAATGTGAAGGAAAGAAAAACCCATCAAAACACATCGTATTGCAAGTCAGCACATATAAAAATATTTCATGGTCTAAAATGCAGAATTTTGTGTATTGATATTGTTATGGATATTAACCCCATTGTGTGCCCATGGATGTCTTATTTCAGATCAAGGAATTTTACAAGATTGAGTAACACAAATAATTGGGGTTATTAAGCAATTTAAACTTCACTTTTGTAATCCAGAGAGAAAAAAGTCCAGTATTAATTTCTTTCTTGATTATAACTGGATTGTGTTTTTAAAGTTATTCTCTTCGCTAATTATTTTCAATGAAAAAGGAAATTAAAGTCAGTAATGTGTAATTTTGCATCAAATAAGTATCTATCGTTTTAAATGCTTAACTACATTTATATGTTTAAAAGAAAATAATGGAATTTATATGCAAATATAATTGGATTCAGATCAGAATTACTTACCACTCATGATCTTCTCTACTTAAAGGAAAGATCAAAAATAAAGAGCTAGAAGGTACAATGGATCTATAAATAGTAAGTAAACAGGAACAGACTTTCACTTAGGATATATATATATATATATATATATATATATATATATATATATATATATATATATATATATATATATATATATATATATATATATATATATATATATATATATATATATATATATATATATATATATAAAGGTGATCAAAAGATCCAAATACCTGAGTGTAGCCAAAAATATATGAGATCAAAAATCCAAATCTTATAACTTAATAAGTAAAAAATTGTAACTTAAATTTTATATCAAAGAGAAAAGAATTGTATTTTTATAAAATATTATCACTAGCTGAGCATATAAGCTATTTAACAAATGATCAGAGTGATGAGTTATCAATCAAAATAAGGGGACTCATAAGTTGTAAATAGTCATCACAATTTATTAATGAGCAAAATCAGCTAAATATTAATTATCAATCAAAATATTGGTGCTTTAATTCATCAATTTCTACTTAAGATTTCTAAAGATATCATAATATCAATAATTAGACACAATAATGCTTGGAGATTAGTCATTTCAGGTGTCTGGCGTATTTCAAACCCGAGTTACACAGGTATTGTATCATCAATAAACAAGTAGAAACTATAAACAAATTATTAAGAACAAACTATTATAACTCAGGAAATAACATCAAGTGGGTGAGTACACTGGTAACTCAAAAAATATCTCAGGTATACAGACAGTAGATTTTATCCACTTTCATTTCTTGGTTTGATGTCAAGTGCATATTTAAATAAATAACATGTGAATATGGTCTAGTAGGGTGCCACTAGATTACATGAACCTAGACACAGTTATATCTTATAACCTTTTCACATGTACGAGGTTTGAATCCATTTTTGGTACTTTATTTCTAACAAAAAATGGAGGATTTTACTTTTAGACCCATACCACTGTATGCACTAACATTCAGGTAAACATAAAACATTCTTAAACTAAAGTGGAGTATAAAAATTCATCGGACAGAAATCATTTCCTAGATCTTAACATAATAAATGCTATTCAATATCTTTATAAGTTTTACTAGCTCAGATTATGCTATTAATTTAGGATGACAATTCACTCATCCTTGCATGATATAAATGATGGAATGGTGGTTATTATAATTATTCACGAATGTCAACTAAATATCATGCAATCACTATTTATTTAGAGCCTTTAAACATTTATCTAGCTCATTAATCATAATGTGATGATGATGATGATACTAATGATAATAGTTCCATCCACAGCTTTAGGACTAAGCCTAATCATAAAACTTGATTTTTAAATAAATTCAAAACTATTGTTTAATCTTAGTATATCTAATCAAATCTTAAATAATTAATATTAACCATTGATGATGAATGATCACAACTAATAAAGAATACCCTCAATGAAATATATATTCCTCATTTAATAAAACAATTTAGCATTTATTAATTCATTACCAACATATACAAACAATTTCAAGATAAAACTAAGAATTTATATGAATAATAATGATAATAACAATACTTGATGATTTGGCAATCATAAGATTAATTGTGAGTTCTTCCCCCTTTCCTGTCAAATATACAAGGTATATAAAATTGTATACTAAGTTTGCTAATGTTTTCTCTTCACAAGAAAATATTTCATTTAAAAACAAAAAAAATTCACTCTTTGGCACACATACTTTTATAATCTAACATGTAAAGTAGAATGGCTAAAAAATGTTAGTAGAATTGGAAAAAGATTTCCAGAAACAAATTTTTAAATTGCTTCTCCCCCTTTCTGTTAAACTACTACTAAGATCACTATATCTTAAATCAAAACAAAAATGACCAAATATTTTTAACACTATATATGTCTATTATTCTTCCATTCACAAGCAATTATATACATATAGCAATTTAATATATTACCGTGTATGTGTGTATTTATCCCCTTATAACTAAAGATTATTTAAAATCAAAATAATAATACAAACAAAAAAAATCTTCTACATATTAACAAACATTTCATAATTTTAGATTAGTGTACAATAATACCCTTTAAAACAAACTTCATTAATAAGCTGGGTATACATAAAATTGTTACTCAAGGTTATAACTATTCTTATTGAAGAAAATTTTGGTTTCAATCGATTATGGTTGTTTTAAAGTTGTAAGAAAAAAAATAGAAAACTTCATCTCTAAAATTTTATGAATAGTCTTTGAAATCATAAAAAGAAAATGGATAATGAAAATTCATATTACCAGTCCCAAGGGTCCAAACATAGTTTGTTTAATGTTTATACTTTTTCAGCAATCAATTTCTGCAGTTTATGCTGGACGGTTTCCTTTTCTTGAGGCTTGTAATTATTTAATGGTGATGGTGATATTATTTGCCACTGGAACTCCCCCCCCTTCCTTGTTAAGCATAATTCTTCCAATAGAGTATTCCAGTTGTTCCCTCATTTGCAATTTTTAATGGGTTTAAATTCAGTCATTGGAATAATTTGTACTAGATGATTTAATTTATACTAGATGATTCAATACTTATCAGTCAATTAATCATTTTCCTTCAGCTTTCAAATGCAGGTGAATGTTTCTTTTGCTTAAAATATCGAAATTTTCTCAATGAGTCATCAGATGTAGAATATTTTTTATTTCATTTCGGACAAGACTTTTTTTCCTATATGATATACTGGTTGATGATGGATCAGGGATTTCCCCAGATGAGATTTATATTTTTCTTAGCCTGCCATCCTTATATTTTTCATGTTCAAAAAACTTTTTATTAAAAAAAAAAAATGATTTAAAAAAGAATATCTGGCAGCTTGTCTTCCTTAGTTTCAATATTTTAAAAATCTGCTTTTTTTTTTATTTTTCCCACACAGGTTTTTATACTTTATTTTTTAGCTATAGTGATCAGTAACAAACGATATAAGAAACTTGCACTTACATGATTTTTGGAAAGCTTTATTTGTTTTTTAAGTAAAATTATCCTAAACATTTTCCTTCTCACTCTGCTGGTAAAAATCACACTCCTATAATATTCCATCTCTTCTCTTTGATCTCTCTGAAGGGAAGATTTTAAGCTGTCAGAGCTTTATGAAAACAAAAAGGTATTTACAACCAAAACCTCTGAGTAAAAAAAACAGTTTAACATAATTTCTTCTTTCTCTTTTCCCTTCTTAATATGTAATAAAATGTAGATTTACGTATATAATGTACCCACACACTTATTCAAATCATTTATTAACAACAATCTGAATGTTTTTTTTTTTTTAGAAATTATGATTTTAATATCTAAAATTAAATTCTTAACTTTCAAACCCCAAACGATAATCATTGTGAAATCATAATATTACAATCATAGAAAAACAAAAATAGAAATAGAATAAAATATTAGAATTTAGCAAATGTAGGTTAGCTTTGAAGAGAGTTTAATATTTGAAATATACAATGATAATTAAATAGCTCACACACACACTGCCTATATATGTGTTATTACTTTACTTTTTAACAAAAAAACTAAATATTGAATAATTAACCATGTATACTACTCTTTTTGAGTTTTTTATCAACACACAAACAAATAAAGAACATAACTGTTGCCCCACTCTCTTTCTGTCTTAAGCTTTCAGAACATAATATTGTAGGGTTTAAACTTGGGTGCCCTACAGCTTCCTTTACTATCTAAAATGTGATGATGATTTTGTTCCACATTTTCTTTTATGCACATTACTACAAATTTAGCTAATGACTAAATTGTAATGGCACAATATATATAATAGAATTCATGCAATGATGTCAGATAGATTCATTTTGTTCTTATTATTTAAGCTCTTAACTGATGCTCCAAATTAATACAACATGATGTTTTCAATTTTTTTTTGTAAACTTCAAGATTTAACTTGGACATTCAGATAGAAAAGTGTTTACATATAACATATAATTTTATGATTGTTTAATTATTTAAAGATTACACTTATGAATAAATAGATTCATTTTTATTTGGTCACAATATTTATCTTGGTATATTCTATTTAACGTCTCTCTTTCTTTTTTATATATAGTATTATTGTCTGGCAACACATTGTTGGAGTTCCATAGGCATAGACATTTTGATTGATTTTAGTCTATTGCAAAAATCGATTGTTTGTTCTGTTATAATTTCATTATCACTGTTAATTTTTTTATCACTGTTAAATTTTGTTATTATAAAACAATAAATTTAGAATTGAAATAAAATACAGTGAATCTGTCTAATTATTTATTTTCAATATGCAAGATAATTTTGGTACTTTAAGTTTGAGCCAAGATTCAACCCTTTTTACTAAGTTAAATAGAATTAGATATATGTATATTTTATAAATCATTATTAAATCCACTTGGAGATACATGTGACATTTATCATTATATTAATACTGATTCACAATTAAATTTTACTAGTTAATTCAAAATTTTTGTTCAATTTTAATATTTATAAAGCTATCCTGTTTTACATTGCTTATATATTCATTAAGTCCTGACACATTTTTTATGTTAATTTAATGATGTATAGTTCTATTTTTAAATGTAAAATGACTTTCAGTTTTAATATTTATTATGCTGCCATGTTTCTCTCTGTTGCTTTAATAAGTTTAGTGTCAGTGCAAAATTGTGGAGTACGTGTATATATTTTTACATGATTTTAGTAATTGGTTTCTAAACAAAATTTCTGACACACTTTTATGAAGTCTTTCTCTTATTTTTTTCCTTGAAATTTGATACTTTAAAATAGTCTGAACAAATTAACAAACAAAATAAAACATCAGTGAAATAGAATAACACCTTCATATAAAAATTCACTATACCTGCAAAGAATTGCCTATTTAAAACAATACACAAAATAAAAAAATGTATATATAATACAGTTTTATATATTCTATTTTAAACAATTTTCCATTTATTTTTAGATGATCAGTTGGAAACTAAATTTATTTAAGCTTTATGAATATTTATGCAATTTCATAAGTTATGCTTATATGTTAAATAATGAATATACAAACGATATTTGTCATTCACCTATTAAATAAACTACGTTCTGTGGGTTTTACTCCTAACTCTTTTTCTACAAACTCACAATGGTGACAATTAATTTTATATGTCATTCTTTTAAAGATTTTTTATTGTCTTCTAATTTATGAATATCTATTAATTTATACAGACATTTAATATACAATTACCTAATTTTTTATTTAGTTATCAATATTTTTTCTGTTTTTTTGTTAGCATATGTATGTAAAATAGATGCTACAAAATTATTAAACATTTAATTTACATTAAAAGCCGAAAAAGTATTTCTTAAATAAGTACACCTGGGTCTCATTTTATGCAATAGATAGGTTCCTCATAAAATGTGCACAAAAAAAAATCACACAGCAATAGACTTAACTTACCTTGAAAAATGGAAGATAGGTTACTGCAATATTCAAAAATCGCATAAAAGCAAAGCAACAGCATAAAATACGATAACATTCGCACAAAAAAGTAATAAGAAAATAAAATATGACTAATAAAAAATTTCAAATTTGGAAAAAAATGATACAAGAAAACTTTTTTTACTTATTTATTAACTACGGTATTCAATTTTATTCAAAACAATATATTTTTATGTGTAATTTACAGTATTTTTCATTTTTTCATACATGCACAGTATTTTAATCATTATCGCTATTTGACGATAAGTAGGTTTATTTGTAAATTAGTAAGACATCAGATTTGTAACAAGAGGAAATACAACTAGCACAAGCTACATTTTTTTAATTGCTCTTATCGTGGACTCACCCAAACTAAATGTTTTCCAATCCCTGTTGATCCTTCCGATTTCGCTAAGCAATCTAAAATTGAAATTTTTGTTTCCAAAGAAACTCATTTTCTTGGGTGTTATTTTATTCTCTGTTAGAGTAAACTAAAAGTTTAAAATAAAAATAAAAACTTAGACTTATGATAATAAAAAGACACTGACTCACCACTGTTGGACAAAATTTAATTATAACTAACAATTAAAAATTAAATTTTTATTTTAGTCTTTAATTTTCAATTTCATTTAAAAATCAAATTTCATTGTTTCGCATCAGATTACATAATTTTTAAATTGTTAATTGTAATTAAACATCAGATTTTAATTGTCAAATTTAATTGTGTCCACTACTATAACTCACATTTTAAAAATAAACTTGCGGACACTAAATGATTAATTGATTACATACTCTTTTTTAAGAAAGCAAAATAAAATGTGATTTAAAATGCAAAAACATCTACATGCATAATATAGCATCTATAATGTTTGAAGAGATTTACATTATAATGTTGTAAAATTTAATATGTGTATATAAAATGGGGAATACCTGATTTCAAGTGAATTATAAACTTATTTATTGCATAAAATATATTTCAGTCAATTGTATAATTTATTAATAATTTATTTTTAACAGAAAAATTTTATTTTCAAAAAATAGAATGTTATATTATTGAACAATACAAATATAACTTGAAGCCATTTGCAAGTTTAGTTTCCTATATAATCAGTCTTATTATGATAATGAGTATGAAAATATTGTAATTTTGTAATAACTATTGAAAAAAAAAACTTTTCATCATAATATTTTAGATATAAAATAAATAAATAAATATGTCTTTAGATTAAAAAATTATAATAATGACAATTTTGTTGATTTTTTTTAAAATAATATTTTTAGAAATGATGATTTAATAAACTTTTTGTTTTCATTATGATCTCATTTTTTAAATATTTAAAACAAAATCTGAATATTCAGAATTTATATCAGTCGCAAATAAAAAAATATATATCAAATGAAGAAAAAAATATTATTTTCTGATAAGTGGTAATGGCTTAATCTTAAACTTAATGATAAATGTTTACAACCTATAATTTTCATTTTTTATTACAAAAATCATAGTTAATTAAAACCTATAATCATTGCCATGGTTGAGACCATTATATATGATTTATAAATACCTAGTGGTTATTTATCCTGTTTATCAATATTGTATTAATTTATTTTAAATTTCATATACATTGTAAAAATTAGCCCTCACTGTGAATATAAAAAAAAATATATACATGATATTTAAAATAAAAATATTATTTCATTATTGCCATATATATATATATATATATATATATATATATATATATATATATATATATATATATATATATATCATTTTAAGGTTTGCTATTATTGAGATATAGATCTTTAAACAGAGGGCGTTACTGGATATTTGTAATTGTATAATGGTTTGTATATATATATATATATATATATATAATTGTGGACAAAATTATCACTTTATAAATAGAGATATGCTGTGTCTATTTGTTTCGTGTATAAAGTTGTTGTTTTTTTAAACTTTATTTTTTTGGAAGTAGTTGAGATTAAAATATGTTATTCACATTGAAATAAAAAAAAGTTTAAATAAAAAAATATTGAAATATTAAAATCAATTATTCTATTTTTAGTATTTGACAAAATTTATCTGTGATGATAGTTATTTAAAAAAGCGAGGGAGATATGAAATTCAAATTTATTAAAATTATATAAAAAATAACTGTTATATTTTTTTTAATTATTTTTGCTAATATTAAAGTTAATTTTAGAAATAGTTGAATGCAAGGCATATAAAAACAAATGTTCAAGATCTGGGTGCTAGTATGCAAAGTATACAATGGAAAATATTAGCATATTTGTTGTTTCTAAAACATAATCATAGCAAGTCAAAATAAGAGTCATAAATCACATGATCCTATATCTTAAGCTTATAAGTCATAAACAATGAGGATTTCCAATTCCTCTACAAGCTTTGTGATAAATGCTTATCCAGATCCAGCAGTTAAAATATCTCTGTTAGGAACCCTTCCCAAAACCCCTTACCATGGTTTTGTGCTTTGGCACTCTTCAGAGAGGTGACACCTCTCTGAAGAGTGCCAAAGCACAAAACCATGGTAAGGGGTTTTGGGAAGGGTTCCTAACAGAGATATTTTAACTGCTGGATCTGGATATGACACCTCTCTGAAGAGTGCCAAAGCACAAAACCATGGTAAGGGGTTTTGGGAAGGGTTCCTAACAGAGATATTTTAACTGCTGGATCTGGATAAGCATTTATCACAAAGCTTGTAGAGGAATTGGGAATCCTCATTTTTTATAATCATAGCAAATTTGGAAATTATTAATTAATTGTGCACTAAGGATGATTGTTTGCATTTAAGAAAAAAATATTGATACTTGATAAGAATGTTTTGATCCAATTAGATCATCTTACTTTAATATACTTTTACAAAATAACAGCAATATTATAGTTAGTTACCATAATAGTCAGCTAGATAAAGATAGTATGATAAGGCTTATATATCCTCCATTCCAGTTGCTTACATTACTACTGTGTCTGTATGACATAATATTAAAATAAAACAAGCTTAAAATAAAATAAAAGCCTATCTCACAAAAAATATATCTTTGCTAAAACATCATTGAATAAATTATATTTTAAAGATATACAGAGGTAGAATATTTCAGCATGGTCTAATTACTAAGGTTATCATTTCCACAAATTCTTAAATTTATATCCACTTGTAATCATCTAAACATGTTTTAGAACAAAAGACTCTTAATCTAGAGCTGTAAAATTTAACAAGTATAAATGTTGTCTTGGTAATCTTCACTTTCTTATTTTTTCAATAATTATCACCCAGAAAACCTGCAGAAAATTAGATTGGAAATAAACATTGAATTCAGCACTTTAGATTTAAAAAATGAAATAAATACATTATTTTCATTAATAATAAATTTATTATGAATTATTGTTTTCCTTTTTTTCTCACTTAGAAATGCATGAATGTAAACATTTCCTATAATATTCATGCTATAAATGGATATATGTACTAAGGGATATATATATATATATATATATATATATATCCCTTATACATATATATATATATATATATATATATATATATATATATATATATATATATATATATATATAGTGATTATTAAATTTTATTATCATTATAAAGATTAAATCTTATAAATACATCATTCAGAGGAAAATGGATTGTGTTGCTATTTAATCAGTCATTAGATATATAAGTTCTAGAAGTAAGGCATTGGTAAATTTAGTTTGTTCAACAAATAATTTGAATAGTGGTTATCTTATTCTTGGCATTGCCATACACTATAAAATGTACATATTTATTTTTACTTTTGTGTTTATTTTTTGTTTATGTAAGAAATGATACAATTTATCTTGTTCTATGCTAATTTAGAATGTGCATGAATACATGCAGCAATATATTATTTTGCTTTTTCCTCTTTATTAAATATTCCATTACTCATGATCCTAAAAGAGCTTGTTTAAAAGTTTCCATCTTAGAATTTATGTCAATAAATAAGTTTGGCATATTATTAAAAGAAACTTTTACCTGCAAAATATGGATAGAAACTATGTTCTAAATTAGTTATTTATTTTATTAGCAAGTAATTATAATGTTCTTTTATATAACCCCAATTAACTTTTTTTTTCAGTTTATCGAAAAGAGGGCTACCATAAATACCATCCTTTTATTTGGGATTTATTATTTTTTAATACTTTGAAAAGCTATAATAACTTCATAAATATGTCTGTTAATAATGATAATATGAAATAACTTAAATGTGAATTATATATTGTACCTAACTGAAATCTCACTTAGTTCCAATAGGTGATCAAGGTTATCTTGGCTTAACCTTTTGTTTAAAATTTCGGATTTTAAAAAAAATAATGATGATAAAAATGGAAATTAACTTAGTTAATGATTAAAATAGGATAATCTAAATATTTCAATAGTATTGGTTTGATAAGGGATGATAGATAGTGATTTGAATTAAAAGAAATATCAGAAATAGTTGGGAATTGATAAATAGTATTAAATGCATTTTAAAATAACTATTGTGTAATTCATTTTAATGTTTAAATTATAATAATTAGATATTATAAATAAGTTGGAATAATATTAAGTAATAAATTTAAAAAATAATCTGTAAATTATTTTTTAAAATGGTATAATAATATTTATCAGATGTAAGTTAGTAGCGTTTCACTTATAAAATTATTTTTAATTAAATATTCATTAACATTTTATTGTTGTAGTTTTAAAAATAACTTGTAAACAATTAGTTTATAAATTGCCTGTATGTGAGAATATGTGCATGTAAGACACACATAAACATAAAAATAAAAAAATAATAATGTAATTCCAATATTGTTTAACCAAAAGACTGTTTTTTATGAGGCTCCTCGTAGACATCTGACGTCACTCTAACTCAGCCGATTCTTATGCTAAAAAATTTGTTCGATAGGTTTTGAAGAGGTTTTTAAAAGTTCTGTAAGATGGTGCCCTCTTCCGACTTATTTTACAAGTAAAAAATAAAAAAAAACGCATTTAAACCTAAACAAAGAAAGAACATTATTTGTGATTGGTTCTTAGCAAGCTCTCAGCCGAAAAAGACATTCTGATTGGCTGGAAAGAACAAAGAAACCACCTGATCAAAGAAAATAAAGAAAAACGCTGAGATTTTCATTTTGAATATGATTTTAAAGTATTATAAAAGTATATTTTGAGAAATTAAAATTATTTTCAGAGAGAATACTAAAAAAACAAAATTATTTTCGAAAAATATCGAAGATTTTTGTAAAAATATTGAAGAATTAGTAAAAAGAAATATTTACTTTTCTATAACGTAAAAGTCGACCTTTTTGTTTATATTATAGCTTTTATGTTGCCGAAATTGAATATTTTAGAATAAATAAATAGCAATTTATTTTTGAAAGAACTTTCGTTCTCTTCATAACCTGAAAAATTAGTAATATACTTTTTATAAACGTATCTGAGTTGAATTTAATATTATAGGCGAATATGTTTTAACAATAGGCTTTGTCTTCAGTTTGTGAGTTGGCCAATTAAAAGATTTGATTTTTACCTCATACAACTAATAATATAATTAGCGGTTAAAAGGTTAAAACAAAAAAATAAAATAAAAATGTATGGATAAGATTATTTCAATGAAATATTTAAAAGTTTAATAGAGAGGTATAACTTTAAATTTTATATTTATTACTATTGTGTTTATAAAATATTATTAAAAAAATAATGCATAGCATTTGTTAATAATGAATTTTTGACTTTGCAGCTGGGAGTCAAGTGGTATGATATAATAAGACTAATTATGTCAGTAAATTGATTTTACAGCTGAATTGTCAATAATATTAGAGTTTAAAAAAATAATTTCATTGGTTTAAATCAAGGAATTTATCAAAAGGGGGGTATAAAAGATTATTAGATAAAACAGGGATCCAGGTGTCATTCAGGGGCTGTTTTAATTATATGTGTGGCTGGATCTTAAAAGTTCTTTAATAAAAAAGTAATTTTTAAAAACTTTATATTTTCTAAATAAAAATAAAAGTATGTTTTTAAAACAAATATATAAAATCGTTTTGTGGGAATGAAATGCTGAATAAAAAAAAGGAATCCATTTTCTGATAATTAAATTACAATTGAAACATTAAAATTACAATAAAATGTTTAAAGAAAATACAGTGTCTCATTTTTCATCTACTTTTGATTTATTCATTTTTCTTAATTTAGAAGTAAAATTTAAATCATTAAGTATGGTTATGGCTAAATAATTTATTGCACTAAACTATAGTATATCTCCTATTAAATTAAAAATACATGTGAAGAAGAAATTAAAAAAAAAACATTCAAACATTTTAAAATATTAAAATAAGAATGCATCAGCTTGTTTATAAATTAAAATTGACATTAAATTTAATACTGCCTTATTAATACATGATATATACATGTAAATATGTTCTTAATAGAATAATGTTTCTGAGGAAAATATGTATTTTAAAATACTAATTCTCATTTATGCCAGTAATATGAAAAGAATTTATTTGGAAGTAAAACTTTAAAAGAATTTAAAAATATTATTAATGAACTTGTCTCTGTCAAATGCATAATGTTTGTTATAGTTGCTATTATTTATAAGTAACTTTATGACCATTTGTCTTAGCTCATAAATTGAGGAATGTCTTAAATATAAAAGAAATCTACTGGTATCTTTAAAAAAATAAAAGGAAATTTGTTTAAAAAAAGAAATGCATTTTGAAATATTAAGAACTGTTTTTTTAAAAAAAAGAGCTCTATTTTTTTAAAAAAATGTGTTTATCTAAAGAAGAACAGTGAAAGCTAACTAAAAATATATATTATAATTATTCCACGTTTGAACCTAGGATTATAAATATAAAAACATGTACTCAGCTGAAGAATTTATTTTTCCAATGCCAACTTATGTTATGCTTATGATATTTTATTATTTTAATATTTAAAATTATCTACAAAGGTAAAAGAAAGTGAAAGTGTTTATATAAAGAACTACTGAATATTTTTGTTTTGGAAATCATTGCCATGTCTATAAATATTTGACTGAAGCTTCGAATCGGGTAAATGAATCGACCTGAATACATATTTTTAAATGTAAAAACCACTACAGAGCTAAAATATGAACTTAAGTTAATGTATGTTTTTTTTTATGTGTTTGTTTTATTGGTTTTAAAAAAAATGACACCATAAAAAATATTTATGCTATATATTTTGTGTAACATTTTTGGCATAAATATACAGATAAACTAGGGTTATAATTTTAAAACGTAATATGTCTATTAGAATGAGCAAACGTTTTGCTATTCTCAAGTGAATTTACTTTATTTATTAAGCATTTCACAAGCTAGGTTCTGTTTAAAAAAAAATCATTTATAGAAAATTTAAATATCACAGTCTTAGTTTATTATAAATGGGATGTTTTACTCAGTTTTATTTTAAATTTACCAAAGAAGTTTATCAGAGAGTATCCATTCATTTGTTTTATGAATGTTATATTAATAATAACTACAAATGTTTTTATATGCATCGAGAAGTAAATATTCTTGCATTTAATTTTCAATTTTAAAAGTCCACTAGTTAATATATTTTTTAGTATGTAATATTTTGCTATGTGTGCATTGTGCCTTGCCTAGAATTTTATATGCATTTAATTGTAAAGTATTACTTGATAGTGTATTTTGTTGTTTCGAACATTGAATAAGTTTGGTATTTTCAAACTTCTTAGGAATAACTTAGTTAATTCAGGTGAAGTATATATATATATATATATATATATATATATATATATATATTGCTATTAGTTAGTATTTGTTAGCCTCATAGAGTTAGGCTTATTTAATAATTTTGAATATGCTTATGGAGTAGATAAAATCCTCCATCCTAATTGTATTGTATTTCCATGATTTGATAGTGCTTGTCCCCAAAAGAGGGTTATTATATTGTATTTTTCAGTGATGATAATCACATTTATAAGCATTGAAAATCCAATGAAAGAGGATGGTGCTTTATTGATGCATTTTCCTATTCCCAGATGTAGTGTAGAAGAGTTCCAGACATCTTATTTTTTGCCTCGAAGTTAGGTATTTTTGAAAGCCACCATATTCTTTTCCAGCTCTGAGGAGCCTAGTATTTTATATTTTTGCCTATCATTCATGATGACTTAATGCTAATTCCACCACAGTAGGTGATGTTGCATTTGTTTTACATTTGTGATGACAAGATATGCTTGTTTGAGGAAATTTATTTCTTCAGGTAGTGGCAGCTAATTTATGGTTCATAGGTATATCAATGTTTGAATTGTGTTGCTATGATAGTTTTATCATGCACAAG
Organism: Epiperipatus broadwayi; assembly: GCA_028023455.1. Lineage (NCBI taxonomy): Eukaryota > Metazoa > Onychophora > Udeonychophora > Euonychophora > Peripatidae > Epiperipatus > Epiperipatus broadwayi. The sequence continues at coordinate 76,523 of JAQFVV010000020.1, forward strand.
CTAACCAAAAATAAGTTATACTTATTTTAAAGTATGTTAAATATGCATATGGTATAAGTGGCAATTCACACATACTAATTTAATATTTTATCCAGGGTTTCACCGCTGGATTTGTAAGTCTGTTACATTATTAACTTTAAAACATGGAGGGAATAATTTTATGTGGACTAAATTTATTTAAAAGACTATAACTGATCTCTGATGAATGAATGTCCCATACACTTAACTTGGTTTTATTTTAAAATTAGCTTCGTCTAATTTAAAAATATATTATTAGTTTAATATTAGTTATGTCAGTATAACTAGTTGTAGTTTTCAAAATATATGCTTTTCCAACTTAGCATTTGTTAAGTTTAGGATTATAAAATTATGTTAGAGGTTCAAATATAAACCTAGTTTTGTGTGTTATTCTGATTACTAGATGTCACCATAATGTTATGAATTATTTTAATTTAAAAAAAAATAGAAGTGTGCTTATTAAATACAGACATTATAATTAAAGTTAAAGATTGTAAAATCTCTAATTATTAAAAGATATTAAAATTGAATAAACTTAGCCTGTTATTAAGTATACTAATGTAAACTAAAGGAAATTGTTAAAAGTCAAAATACTTATATTAGATCCCATTGCGATATAGGCAATGTTTATATTCCATTAAATTTGTAAACATTTCATATTGTTCTTAATAAACCAAATTATTATTATCTCAAAAAGTTTTGTTTGTTTGTTTTGGTTTTATATGAAAATATATTATTGTCTTGGGTTCCAAGTTCACAAAGTCTTACATTTCTAAAGTTTATTGATCTTCAATTCAGAAGTTCACAAGTACATCCTACGTTAATTAAATATATTTGATATTGGCTTGAAAATTAGAAAGCTATGTTAAAGTAAGTGATTCTCATATTAAATCACAATAATAGATAATTGCTTTATAGCAGATACTTTAGTAGTTATATTTTTAGTTAAAAGTTTATTTTAAATTATCAGTATATCTTTTCATATTAAAGATTATGCAATATCAGATTAAGAATATAAGTAATTAAGAAGAATATTTTTATTTATTATTATTTTAAAGGCTGCACATTATCTTATGTTAATTGCACATTGTCTATTATTATCTTAAATCTTGTATATCCAAAGAATTATAATCCATCTGTATTTGAGGTCTTGAGTAGGTTTTCTGTGAGTATGGGAAAGGAATAAAAAGTACCCTTGCTCTTTTCTTTGCCTGAGTAATGTCTTGGATAATAGGCCATTATTAGTTTAAATTTAAATTGATTCATTAAATTTATGAATTAATATTTGTTCTGTTTATTATTTTAAGAGTGCACCATCAGGTTGTTATTTTGTGGTCAGCTAAGATATTACTTATTTGTTTATTAATCCCAGAAATTCTTTGATAGGCAACTTAACTTAAATTTTTAATTTTACACAAAGGTTTTAGTTTTTTTTAGAAATCCCTGAAGTTATTTACTCTTATTGTTTTATCAAATATAATTTAGTAAGATAATCTTTCTAATCAAGGTATCATTATTCTTATTCAGAGAGTGTATGATCAATTGGTAGGGCTAATATGGTAGTTATTAATTATTGATTGTAAAATTTATATTTTCTATGGTTTAGTAGTAGATTATTAATATGCCATAGTAATTATAGTCCATCAGTAATGGATTTAATCTTTATTTGATTATTAATCTCTGGATCATCATCTCTTTTCTTTAAATTTATTGTAACCCCACTGAGCCGAGTCATTAAGAGTCTCTCATTTCATCCCATTTCATTTCAGTTTCTTTTCTCATTTCATTTCATTTCATTTCATTTTATTTTCATATCATTTTTCACCATCCTTTACATTTCATTTATCATCTCATCCATTTCTAAATCATGTATTTCATTTATTCTTCTTCTTTCATCTATATGCACTATTTATCATTTCCATATATTTTTTCATCATCTCACTTTTACATTTCTTCTATCATCTCATCCATAACATCTAATCCTCTTCTATCATCCATATTGTCTAATCCATTTCAAATCATTTCATCTCTCTCCACTATATATCATTTCATCCCTTGTTTATTTCATTTCTTTTCATCTTTTCTTCTCTCTCTCATTTCCGTTCTCTTCTTCTTTTCTTTTGCTTTTCCTCCTACTTTTCCTCTTCCTCTTTTCTCCTTCATCTATTCTTTAGGTTACATATATATATATATATATATATATATATATATATATATATATATATATATATATATATATATATATATATATATATATATATATATATATATATATATATATATATATATATATATATATATATATATTGTTTTTCGTATATTTTCTCTATAAGATTGACAATTATCATTAATATATGATTACATGTATTAGAGTCACTATGAAATTTTGATATTTGCTCTGACATATAAATATACATGTACTAATATTATCTTTTGTGTGGCCACTATAAGTTAATTTTAGATATTATCACATTATAATGTAAAAAGGAAAAGGATGAATTTTACATTAAAAGAAACTTTAGGATTATTTGTTTGCTTATTTTAAATATATTTGAAGTTCAATAAAATGCCCCTTTGATTTTGATGTATATTTATGTGAAAAACACACATATGTAACAGAAGAGTCTTAATTATAAATAAGTTTTATTTTTTATAAGTTTAGCCAACCAAAAACGAGTTATTTTTTATTATTTATAGTTTCAATTTTGGCTTTTTCCTTTGTAGGAAATATTAAATAAGATAAGCTGGCTTCACTTCCCATTATCTTAATAAGTATGATACAGTTTTGCCCACCAAATACATTGAATATTTGAAGAGCCAGAAACAAAAATAAACTGAATTACTATATGTATAGTAAACCAATACCAAAAAAGGGTATATTCCATATAAATCAAAAGTACCAATGCCATGTAAAATGTCCAGTTTAAAGTGTTTCTTATTTAGAAATGATAATCTTTGTAAATATTCTTTGGACAAAACCAAAAATATTGAAATTTATTATAATGTATTGTTAAATGTTGGATATAATTATGATTATGTTTATTATACTATCAAAAAGTGTAATTCTAAATATAAAATAATATTAAAAATATTGTTAATTCTTCTGATAAAAAATTTGGATATCAATACCAAATATTTTGAATCAACAGACAAGTTTCATTAAGAAAATTTGTAAAGGTATATGTGATATTGCATTTTATGCACCACCTACATTAAATAAATTAATAAATAATTCAAAAGATAAAACCTTATTGACAAATAAAAAATGTATCATTTACAAATGGATGTGTAAGTGTTGCAATATATATATATATATATATATATATATATATATATATATAGGTGAATCAAGGTGCACATTGAAAAAAAAAAGAAAAGAGCACTTATTATTAAAAAGGGTTCATAATATTGTCATAGATGGATATATATCATAGTATGTATAACTATTTATAAAATGACTTTTAGACTTTTTTAAAATATTTATAAATTTCATACATTGTATTCCATGTTATAACTATCAATATTATTATATCTCAATTTATTCATTTGTGTTTTAATTTTATCATTATATGCACCTTTTTTTAATAAAACACATTTTTAAACCATTATCTTCCTTCAAACATAAATTTTTCTCATTCCTAAGAAAATGTTTAAACTCAGAAACAGAATAATTCCAAGAACAATCATACCTATTATTTTTTATTTTATGTTTAAAAATCTGAATTATATTAATATATACTCAAAAATATTTGCTAATGTTGAAGTTCTTAGGGAATCCTCTTAGAGGGATAGTAGATTTTGGTGGATCATTTATGTATAAAACAGCTAAATATATTGGTAAATTGTTACAAGATATGTTGGGTTTTGGAAGAGATACAGTTGCATCTTCTTATGAATTTGTTGTTAGAATTAAAAATATAAAAAGTAAATGGTAATGATTTGTTGGCTTCATTGGATGTAACAGAATTATATGGATCAACTGATTGTCTTAAATCTATAAGTTTACTTGAAATTGCACTAATTAATATCTCTATAAATAAACATTCAATAAATTGTGTTATTGAATCACTAAAATTTATGAGTGATAATATAATTCCAACATATAATAATACATTTTATAAAATGGGTAAAGGATTGCCAATGGGATTAAATATGTTTGCACAAATTTGTAATTTTACATTATCAAAATGTGAAGATTTCATAATTAATTCTTATAATTTTGAAATTATTAAAATTTACACTAGATATGTTGATGATATTTTTGTTTGTGATACTCAAGACAATATTGATGGTCTCATATATAAACTGAATAATTTAAATAATTTAAAATGGACTATTGAGAATGAACAAAATGGAAAACATATTTTTTTTTTGAATTTGCAAATATATAAAGATGCTACTGATTTAAATTATAAATTAATTTTAAAACCTATTGGAGAAAAATGTTATATTCTATTTAAATCACGTGTTCCAATGATACGTAAAATGGCAAGTCTGAAATCATTTTTACATCGTAATGATAAATTATGTAAATATAGGAATGATAAAATTTTAAATATTGTACTCTTTGTTAATGAACTTTTAAAGGTTGGTTATGATAAAAAGTAAATTTTATGTACAGTAAATTCATTTAATAATAAGAAGAGGGTTTTCAAAGTTACCTTAGATAATAAAAATAGATATGTATGCCATTTGTAAATAACATGCACTCTAAATTAATTAAAGAATATATTTAAAGAAACGTATAATATTTCAAAGAAGTAATATAATTTATCAGATTTCATGTGGATGTAAATAATTATATATTGGTGAATCAAGATGTCCTTTGGAAAAAAGATTAAAGGAGCATCAGTTATTATATAATCAGATTAAAAATAATGTAAATAGTGAATTTAATACAGCTTCCATATTCTTTAACCATGAACAGACTTGTAATTATAGGTTTACATTTAATATAAATGAAATAAATGTATTAATGAAAGAATGGAATCATAAAAAGGGGAAAATTAAAGAGGCAATTTTAATAGATAAATATAAAGATAATGTTTTAATAGGCAAGTTGCAAATACAGACATATACATCTAATGGAAATTTATGTAACATTAAAATTTGAAAATCATTTAAAGCTGACAAGGATTACTACATAATTGAAAAATGCTACTAAAGAATTTATAATACAATATTTTTACCATTAAATCGTATATATATATATATATATATATATATATATATATATATATATATATAAATTATTAATCAATGTCTGTATTCCAATTATAATAAAATATATATAATTATTCAAAACAATACAATAATTAATACAGTAAAACAATATTTTAAAAAAACAAATATATACCAATTTAATAGAAGTACTTTCAACTATCTATGTAGTCGTTGTCAACTAGATTCAAATTGTATTAGAAAAAACCGTTACAAATGTAAACAAAAAGTAATACGTCATACATCAATTTTCCCACAATTCATTAATTTTTATATTGGCGGCCTGTCTGTTTATCAACTGTTGCTTTTCACTTTTTATTAACATAGCTTCTTTAATTTTGCGTTTATTATTATTTCTTTCAATACACAAAATCTTAACTTTATTAAAATCAAAACCATAATTACATGTTACATTATGATCAAAAAATACATTGGAGAAAAGATCAAAGGAGCATTTGTTGTTATATAAACGAGTGCAAAAATCAAGACAAGAGAATGTTAGAAATGATGATGTATCACCATCAATATTTTTTGATCATAATGTAACATGTAATTATGGTTTTGATTTTGATTTTAATAAAGTTAAGATTTTGTGTATTGAAAGAAATAATAATAAACGCAAAATTAAAGAAGCTATGTTAATAAAAAGTGAAAAGCAACAGTTGATAAACAGACAGGCCGCCAATATAAAAATTAATGAATTGTGGGAAAATTGATGTATGACGTATTACTTTTTGTTTACATTTGTAACGGTTTTTTCTAATACAATTTGAATCTAGTTGACAACGACTACATAGATAGTTGAAAGTACTTCTATTAAATTGGTATATATTTGTTTTTTTAAAATATTGTTTTACTGTATTAATTATTGTATTGTTTTGAATAATTATATATATATATATATATATATATATATATATATATATATATATATATATATATATATATATATATATATATATATATATATATATATATCATCACCATTATCAATCCACTGCAGGATGAAGGTCTCTCCAAGTTTAATCCATCTTCTCCGATCTTCAGCTTCTCTTCTCCACATCACCCCTGCACACTTTCTTATTTCATCCATCCATCTCACATGTGGTCTCTTTCTGGGTCTTTTACAATCTCTTGGAATCCAGTTTAAAATTTCAATTATCCATCTATTATCATCTCTTCTAGCAATATGTCCAGCCCAACTCCACTTCAATCTTTTAATTTTTTCAATGAGGTCAGTAACACCTGTTTGTTCTCTCACCCATACATTGCGTTTTCGATCTCTTCTTGTTACTCCCAACATACATCTCTCCATACTTCTTTGAGTGGTCTGAAGTCTCTGTATTGCTCTTCTATTAAGTGTCCAAGTCTCAGATCCATAAGTAAGAACTGGTAAAACACATTTGTTAAAAACCTTCCTTTTCAAACACATAGGCATATTTCCTTTTAGTATCAAGTTATTTCTACCAAAAGCACTCCAACCAAGTTTAATTCTATGATTAATTTCTTCCATTATGTTTCCATCTGTATTAATAATCTGACCAAGGTATTTGTAACTGTTAACTTCTTCTAATTCATCATAATCAATCTTTATTTTCATATTTTGAGCAAATTGATTAAACATTACTTTAGTCTTTTTAACATTTATCTTTAGTCCTACTTTCCTACTTTCATCTGATAATTCCTGCAACATTTCCTGCAGCTCTGAAGCATTATTTGCAAAAACAACTACATCATCTGCGAAATCTAAATGACTTAAATAATCTCCATTTACTTTCACTCCTTTAGTTTCCCATTTTAATCCACAAAATACTTCTTGCAGCACAGCTGTAAAAAGTTTTGGAGATATGGAGTCACCTTGTCTTACACCTTTCTCAATGTTGACTTTCCCAGTATCATTATGTAATCTAATTGTTGCTGTTGCATTTTTATAAATATTCTTCAAAATATGACAATATCCTGGATCTATACCTTGATGATCCAATGCTTTAATCACTGAAGAAATGTTTATAGAATCAAATGCCTTTTCATAATCTACAAATCCAAAACATAATGACAACTCATATTCATTTGACCTTTCTATAACTTCTCACAACACCTGGATATGATCTATTGTACTAAAACCACTTTTAAATCCAGATTGTTCTCTTGGTTGATGGAAATCCAATGTTCTCTGTAGACGAGTTGTAATTATCTTGGTAAAAATTTTATATAAACTGATAAAAGGCTGATAGGTCTGTAATTTCTAATATCTTCTTTATCACCTTTTTTAAATATTAATATTATTACTGCATTCTTCCAATCATCCGGTACATCTTTATCATTTAGACATTTGGTATATAACTTAGCTAAAAAAAATTTCTATTTCTTCACCTGCTTCTTTTAATATATCAATTATACTTCCATCATTACCTGGAGCCTTTTCCTTCTTCATACATTTAATTGCATGTCTCACTTTTTCATTTGAAATTCTGGGCAATTCGGAAGATGTAATAGATATAGGAGGTACTTGTTCTTTATTACTATATAATTCTTGATAAAAATCTTCTACCAATTTCATGATGTCATCTCTCTTTTTAGTAACAATTCCAACTTTTTTTCTTATTGCAGATATAAATTTCCTACCAATACCAAAATGTTGTTTTACATTCTTAAGACTTTTATTTTCTTCTACAGCTTTCCTTGCTAGTTCACAATTATTCTTTCTTATATCATTTTCAACTTTTTTCCACACCATTTTACAAACTTCGAGATATTCAATTCTTTTTAATGCATCATTTTTGTATATCTTCATATTCCTTCTTTTCTTCATAAATTCTCTAGTCTCAGTAGAAATTTTATTGGTCAATTGCTGCTTTTTTCTACCAGCTATCTTTGTTGCAGTTTTTAAAAGTGTATCAGTTATTTTCATATTAATTTCATTGAAATCTGAATTATGCTCAAAATCTACTAATACTTGAAACCGATTTTTCTAAGTTCTAATTTAAATTCATTAGAATGTTTCTGAAGATTAGGAATATCAACTGTAAATATTGTTTTTCTTAATAATTTTTGTCTCTCTAGTTTCACATTAACACGTATCTTACACCTTACTAATCGATGATCACTTCCTGTGTTAAATTTATTAAGAACATTACAATCTTGAAATATGTATTTCCTATTAGTCAAAATATAATCCAATTCTGCTATACCTTCATTTGGATGCTTTCATGTCCATTTCCTTTTAACATTTTTCTCAAAAAAAGAACTATATAAAGTTTTTCTTTTTCTGCAAACTCCACAAGTCTATACCCTCTCTCATTTCTATTACCAAAACCAAAATTACCTACAGCACTTTCATCTTTCATTTGTTTACCAATTCTAGCATTAAAGTCTCCCATAACGATTTTAAAATGTTGTTTACTCTGATCAAAAGCCTTTTGTACGTCCATATAAAAATCTTCTACTACTTCATCACTATGAGAACTTGTTGGGGCATAAACCTGAATTATCTGCATTTGATATCTGCTATTAAGTTGTATAACTAATCTTGCCACTCTGTCTGATACACCACCAATCTCCACAATATTGTTCTTCCACTTTTTATTTATAATGAATTCTACTCCACTTGTATTCTCAATATTTGTGCCTTTATAATAGAGTATATGTCCACTTTATAAATCAAGTGTCTCTTCACCTTTTTCTTCTAACTTCACAAAGTCCAATAATGTCCCATTTAATATAAGAGAGTTCTTCTTCTAATTCTTGCAATCTTCCTTCATTTGAAAAGTGATCTGCAGTTGTAAGTACCTAAATAAAAAGTCGTCATCAAATGGCAGCCTGGGTCTGCAATCAGGGGATTCTTAGCACCCTCCACCTTCGGCCACCAACTGCTGCCTTGGTTGGTGACTTTACAGCCTCCTGGGAATAAGGGCCATGCTTTATTTTTGTCTGTCATAATTGTATATATGTATTGGAAAAATGTTTATCATTTACACAAACATTCATTCTGCCTTATCAGGCACTGAGAAGAAAGACCATGGTGTTTCTTGATCTTAAACTCAGAGGTAAAAAGCCAATAAACTCACCACACTGGATAATGCATGTTGGTGAGCAGCCCATCCACGTTCATATACTACCAGAAAGGATAAAATTCAATGCCCTGGCAGATGGACTAATTTTTTAATATTGAATTATAAAAAGAGGGAGCAAAATTCTTTAAGCTGACAATTCCCCAACAACACAGGTTTTCCCATTTACAGATATAAAAACAATACGTTCTTGAAATAATTCAATGAAATCAGCACCGACAAGCATTTCTTGGCCCAGAAAATGTGTTGGGACCAAGAACGTCATATTGTAGGCAGAATACTGCATGTTATACTACATTTAAAGCAAACATAATTGATTTACTCCAAGAACAAAAGAAAAATATGATTAATATGTTGGAGTATAAATTATAAAACAGGAGGAAATTTATGTCTCCAATTTAATAAATTATCAAACTTCGAAAATACTCTGATGTAAATGATTTCAAATTAATAAAATATTAAATCTATGATGAAAGGAAAATAGATATTTAAAACTGGTTAATCCCCAACCAAATGATCGATCGAAACTAATCTGAGAATAATAATTACAAGTCTCAGTAGGAGACAAGTAAATAATTAGAAAACCAGTTATGTCTGTCCAAGCATTTAAAGAAAGTGAAATTCTTATAATTACAAATAATCTTACAAACCAATTTCTGAGTACATGCTCTGATAAAATTTAAAGCTACATGTAAAGACAAAATAAATTTAGCAAGCAAATATAAATGCTGACCTAGATGTTTTTATACGTTAGTTTATCAGAGAGGGTAAATGAGTAAAAAATATTAAGACATTAAATACTTTAGCAGAAAAAAACTTTTTTTCACTTGTAATTTACAAGGGGATTAATATTATCTTTCTGCTGGTGATTTATAAAATTACAAAGAACAAAAATTACAGTTTCTTATTTCCAAGACATAAACATAAATACAGCCTCATAGGAAAAGAAGATACAAAATCTTCTAATACAGAAAAACAGAACAGTAAACATGATAAACCACCACCCAGAAGATTTTACGGTTTGCAAACGTGCAAACAATGTATTTTAAATTAAATATTGGACAATAAAATAAATGTAGGTAAGCCAATTTAAAATTATACAAGACTGCTAAAGCATTTATAAAAAGTTAGGCATATAATTATTGATATATTAAGCATATAAAATACAAACTCACCAGACACTCTCTGATGAATAAAATTGAAAGCAAACTAAAACTAAGATAGCAAGACACATTATTAATACAAAGAAAAGCAAATACAGTGAATAAATAGGAAGTTAAATAATTATAAAGTCTACAAATTTATTTTAGATTGAGCAGAGATTTAAATAAAAGAATTTACCCTAGAAAAAATAAAAATAAAATATTTACCTTATGGTAAAGCAAAGTCTGTGTAGTCTCAAAGAAGTGTACATTTTTATTTAAGTTCATATTTCAGATGTTTTATCCATTTTACAGTGGCAAGTGTAGGGACATTATTAATCCGATTTATTTTTGATGTTCCCGCCATGACTGAAGGAGAGTTGGAAGTCAGAGATTCATTCTTTTGTTAAGTTAGTACGGCATATTGACGATGACAAAATACAGAGTAGTATATTATGACAACTTGTAAAGCGACAAAGTCTTTTAACAATTGTAAGTTTTTAAAAGAATTTAAATGTCCACACTGCTACCAATACTGCATGAATCAAAGTAGGCTATAATCAAAGTGTGTGAATGAATACTGAAACTCACATTGAAGAAGCATGTTAGCCAATAATAAAAACTATTGTCCTAAAATTTGCGGGATTATTTACACCCATGCCACATTTTCCATGTAAACTTTTCTTATTTTTGAATTCCACACCTTAGGGCAGGACAAGTCTCTATCTCCCATTCAAACTAATTAGAAATTTTAACCAGGGATTATTTTGAACAAAACAACAACACAAAATTAAATCTCCACTTTTAGAATGAACTTAGAAATGATTAAAATAAAAGAGACAGGAAAGTAATTAACAAGTTTGCTTGCTTTTAATCAAATTGATTAAAAACAAGCAGTGAAAGAAAACTATTTTAAAAATCAATTCTATACAAAAAAAATTAAAATGATCTATTTTAAATATAAATGAGTATGTGTTTTATACATATACTTCTTATAAACATTTTTAATTAAAAATACATTTATGCTTTAAATTTAATAAAACCAAAAGTTAGTTCTACTTTTGTGAAGTGACCTTTGATATTTTAGATCTAGTGTCTGAATATTCTAGCTCTTCACTGTAGAAATCCATAAGCTTGAAACCAATTGGTCTGGAGATAGGAAAGTTCCGGATAGACATTTTAAATATTTTTTCTTACTACACATAATAATTAAGAGCTTGTTTGAGAGCTATTGGTATACTCTCTGTATTACATTTTTGTAAAAACAAGCTTATAAAAGTAATGTCACATTATATATGACTTGTTTCTTTGATTATATATATATATATATATATATATATATATATAAATATATATATATATAAATATATATATATATATATATATATATATATATATATAAACAAGTTATAAATTTTGCAACTTGCTCATAGCTTGCACTTTATGAGCACTAGATGGAGCTTTACCAATAGCCCACTATCAAGCTTTGTTTACATAAATGCTGATTGATGGAAATCAATATCTCTTCTAATTATCTCCAACCGTTAAACCATGGTTTCAAGCTAGTTGCCTCACATCTGTAAAGGGTAGGAAGACTAGGAACTACCCTTTACTGGCATGAGCCAACAAGCTCAAAACCATGGTTTAAAGGTTGGAGACAATTGAAAGAGATATTGATTTCTATCTCTCTCAGCATTTATGTAAACAAAGTATGATGGTGGGATATTGGTAAAGCTCCATCGAGCGATCATATATATATATATATATATATATATATCATATTATTACTATTTGTGGGACATTCTGTGTAATGAAAAAGCTAAATGCTGATGTTTCAGTACAATATCAAGTACCATTCTCAGAGCGTTCCTTTTCTCAAATCATAAGAATGCACATGAGATTTAAAATCATTTTTATTGTTTTCTTTCTCCTCATACTAAAATTTATTTTTTCTTCCAATAGCTTCTTCCAAATGTTGTTAATCTTCTTTAATTCACACCTTTCATTTATGCTCTTGGGACTTTTAAAAATCTCTGTAGATTCTCTTAGCAATCTCTGGTCATATTGTTCGATTTTTGCTAAAATATTACTTTTTTTCAAAATTGATATCATGATTTGTTAATTTTATATGAGAATAAATAGCTGCTGATGAATTGGATTTTTCTCTGAAAAAAAAACAAAACAATAAAAATGATTTTAAATCTCATGTGCATTCTTATGATTGGAGAAAGAGAATGCTCTAAGGAAGGTGCTTGATATTGTACTGAAACGTCAGCATTTAGCTTTTTCACTCTATGGAATATCCCACAAATAATAATAATAATATGTCATCTTTTAACCATGAAAATATTAGAATTAACATATATATATATATATATATATATATATATATATATATATATATATATCATACGATAACAGATGGCGTTCTACCAAAAACATCATCAAGCATAGTTTTCTGTTTACATAAACGTGAGCGAGCATTCACTATCTCTAACTTTAATTCCACTTTCAGATCATGATTTCAAGCTATTTGCTATTGTCAGTGAAAGACAGGAAAAAAAACTAGATAGAACACAAACTCTGAGCATTTATGAAACAGTTTCTATTCAGCTTGCAAGCGTGAATCTTTTAGACACGTTAATGTCCTCAAACTCAGCATAGCAATCCAGATAGCTACGTGGGTTTGATATCAGTTCAGCATCACCACATAGTAGAAGCCTCTACAATATACATCATTGCAAAAAAGACCTCAAAGGTACATTTATGAAAAACAAAAAAACACAAGTTAAAAAACTTGCTAATGCTTGTATTTATGATAACAGATGGCGTTCTACCAAAAACATAAATGTACCTTTGAGGTCTTTCTTGCAATGATGTATATTGCAGAGGCTTCTATGATGTGGTGATGCTGAACTGAGATCAGACCCATGTAGCTATCTGGCTTGCTATGCTGAGTTTGAAGACATTAACATGTCTAAAAGATTCACGCTTGCAAGCTGAATAGAAACTGTTTCATAAATGCTCAGAGTTTGTGTTTAGATCTAGTTTTTTTTTCCTGTCTTTTACTGACGATAGCAAATAGCCTGAAATCATGATCTGAAAGTGGAATTAGAGTTAAAGACAGTGAATGCTCACTCTGACATTTATGTAAACAGAAAACTACGCTTGACGATGTTTTTGGTAGAACACCATCTGTTATCATAAATACAAGCATTAGCAAGTTTTTTAACTTGTGTTTTTTTTTTTTTTTCACACACAAACACACACACACATATATATATATATATATGAATATTTATTTTATCCAACAATTGATATATCACCAGCAAATACAATTATTTTGTTTTAACAAAATAAAATAAAATAAATCCTTACTTACCATCAGTAATTGGTTTGAGGACTAAAACCAAAAAAAAAAAAATAATTATTTTTACTCATAAAAAATAACATATTTTTACATTCATTTTAAATTTAAAAAATGAAGAAAAAAATAAAAGAAAAAGACATTTATAAGATCTAAAAAAATATCTGTCACTGAGACATGTTTTCTTTAATATTTACAATGAATAATCAATATTATTATAAATGAGATGGCTTTGAGAGTTGAGGGTTGTGTGTGTTTGAATATGTGAAGGTGTGTGTAAGCCCATACAGTGTATTAATTTATCAATAATAAATTGATTTCTAGCAATCTCACAATTAGTAGAGATTATAACAAGCTAAAGATAAAGAATTGATATTCCATTTTATATTTTACTTTTTACTGACATAAGAAATATATTTACTTATTCATAGTTTTCAGGAAGTCTGTTACTTCTGTTTATGTTTTGTATATTTTAAAATCATATATATTTGATAATAATTGCTGCAAACTTATATTTTATATTAACTTTTGCATACTGATATTGCTTAAATTTTATGAGTTTTCATTAAAAATACAATTCTGTCTTTTCATTGGTAATATTTTCTTGTTATTTCTGAATGATTTATTATCAAAATCAATCTAATGTGTATTTTTTTTCTTTTTTCCTCAAAAAAACAGAATGATGCAAAGCTTAACATTATTGAGAACGTGAGGAATAAGTGGTTCATATTAATGCATATCATTTATGTGTATATATTTTATTTATTCATAACTTGATTTCTAGCAATCTCACATTAAGAGGAGATTATAACTAGCTAAAGATAAAGAATTGGTATTCCATTTTATATTTTACTTTCTACTGATATAATAATAATCCCTACTTATTCATAGTTTTCATAAAGTCTGTCACATCTGTTTAAATTTTGTATAAATTAAAACGATGTATATTTGATGTAAATTTTTGCATACTGATATTCTATATCAGTTTTTGCATACTGCTATTTCTTAAATTTTATGAGGTTTTATTAAAAATACACTACTGACTTTTCATTTAGTATCTTTTGTTGTTATTTCTGAATGGTTTGTATCTAACTCAATCTAATGTATAATTTTTACTTATTTCCCCAACAAACAGAATGATACAAAGCTTAAAACTATTGAGAACTTAGGGAATAAGTTGTTTCATATTAATGCATATCATTTATGTGTGTATATGTTATTTATCCATAACTTCTGAACATTTTAATACATCCATATATATATATTGTAACGGGAGAAAGATCTTTGAGATTCGCATATACTGACCCCGAGGGCGCCACTAGTCCGAAAATAGGAACTAGACCTTTATTTTAGGGTGGACAGGATATGTGAATCAAAAGGCACCGAAATACACTCAGGGAGGAACAAGATATCTTAAATATTATTTAGACAGTTGAGAAATCAAAGCACAAAGACAAACGTCAGCCAAATTAAGTTTAAACAATTTATTAATTTTATTAAAAGTTGTGCAATAGAGAAAAGACATCTAGCCATGAATACAAAAGTGGCTTATAGTAACATACGCATATTTACCAGAGAGTGCACAAGAGTACGACAAACATGAAGGCATAAAACACCTTGGCAGCAAAATTATCTCACTTAAAATAGAAGAAATGGTTAGGAAAATATCTTCTTGCTGGCCAGTTGTAAAATTACAAAACAAACAACAACTTTAGCTTCCTGAATCAGGGATAATAAAACAGTTACTGTCCTGCTGGAAACCAACGTACCAGCGCAAACATCCGAACAGTAATATTCTAATTACTGTCATTAAAATGCCACAGGACTGCTGCATGTAATACTACATTCAAAGTAAACGTGGTTGATCTCACCTACAAGACAGCAACAGATATTTGATTACGATCTTACGTAATCCAGAAAGAAATAGACTATTTTCAGACAACCCGAAGAAATAACTTGACAAATAGCCAGCAAAAAGATTTTGTTGTTTGCACAAACAGCGCAAACGAAACATGTTTAAAGATTCTTTATTGTACAACTAAGGGCAGGTAAATAAATACAGATTATGAAAACTGCCAATGTGTTTTGTAATAGTTAACGAAATAATCAGGTATATATTAAACATATAAAATACAATCACCTTATGCACTCCCTGATAAACGAAAATTGCAAACAAACTTGGAATCTTAAAACTAAGATTCCAAGACACACTTTAAATACTAGAAAAGAGTACATACAGATAATAAATAATTAAAAAAAAAACAATACCATTTTAAAACATATTTATCATTAGATTGAGCGGAGATTTAATTAAATGCAATTTATTTACCCTGGCTAGAATAGGAAAAAGTTTAGCTTACAGTAAGGCAGAGTCCTAGTGATTTGGTGATGAGTGCACACTTTTGATAATAGTTCATCTTTCAGGTCCTTTGACAGTGGCAAGGTAGAGGCAGTGTTTATTTTAGAGGTTCATGGCATGACTGAAGAAGAGCTGGTAGGCATGGGTCCATCCTTTGTTTAAATTAGCAAGACATTCTAATGATGGCAAAACTCACAGTGGTGGATTTTGACATCTTGCACACCAACGAAGTTTGTCAATAATTATTTAAGTTTTTAGTAGGAATTAAACGTCCGAACAGCTACTCACAATGGTATCTCTTTGCAGGCTATAATCCAAGTGTGTATCCAGTAATGAATCTCTTCTCTCTCCAAAAATTGGCAGGCTATCCTTGCCTTGCTACATTTCCCACGCAAAACTTTCATTAGTGTCCATTCTATATTCCAGGCAGGGAAAATATTAATTTCCCACTCAATCTAATTTAAGACTTCCAACCAGGGATAATTGAAACAAAAACGACAAATACAAAACTAAATCTCCGCTTTTTTTTTTAGAATTAACTTTAAAAATAATTACAATAAAAGCAACAGGAATATATAATTAGCAAGCTTGTCTGTTTTTAATCAAATTGATTAAAACAGGCGGTGAAAGTAAACTATTTTAAAATCAATTTTATAAACAAAGTAGTGATCTACTTTAAATATAAATGTGTATGTGTTTTAAATAATAATACAAATTTTAGCATTAGACATTTAATGAAAATGAAGTTGTTTTTCCTTTATTAATTTTAGTAATAAAACCATTGAATCGGAAATCAATCCGGCTCAACTGCCTCAACACATGATCAAAAAAAAAAAAAACATTCCTGCAACTTTTTTCCTTTTTTTTTTTTTAAACTATAAACATTTTAAAAACTACCCCTAAAAATTTGGCTGAACGCACTCATGAAAAACCAAAACAATATTTCATTTCTTACATTTATCCATTCTCATAAATCATTAACAATTTTTTTTTGTCTGTTTTTCCTTTTTTTTTTGTAAACAGTATGTCCAATCAATATCACTTACGCTCGGTCAGGCAGTTGCTTCTTATGAAGAGTTTGGTCAGGACGATCTACTCTCCTGAACCTGTCTACAGGTTCTCTTGATACATTGCCAAAATCTACAGCCGTTAAAAATTCTGCCATTTCTTCTATCGACCACCCATTATTACTCAACATCATTTGTTGTATGTCTGGTGGCATATTATGTCGGATAGTCCTCATGACTTGATCGTCTGACAATGGAAAGGCCGTTAATGCCTTGAGTTTCACTACTTGTCTATAAAAAAATTGCGTATATGTTTCACCGCGAATGCTGGAATATCTCTCATGGGATATTTTATAGAGTATCCCATCCTGTCTGGCTTCACTCCAAAATGTTCTTAAAATGGTGTGTCTATATTCCTCAAATGTTCTTGGTTTGGTGAATGAAGCATGCCACCAGTCAAAGGCTGTTTCACAAAGATAGTTACTGGCTACTGTAACTTTATCCCTTTCCGGCCAGTCTTGGACACGAAACATATTAGCCAAACTTCCTAAATGATTTAATGGGCTTTCTCCCACCTCAGCCTTGAATGTTTCTATTAGGAATTGTTTTTCCAAAAATCTACTGGAGGGCCGCTCCTGTCTTTTACTTCTCGACTCTCTATATTCATTTTCTGTTTCATACTGTTTGTCTTCAGTATAGAACACCCTATGTTTATTCTGTATCCCAGCTAGCCTATATTCGAGTCCTTTTATCATATCAATACAAGTTTTCTGTACTTCTGTTTTCAAATTATCCTTACTTTCCTCTATGCCTTCAAACATCTTTTCTAATTTTCTGACAGCACCATCAATCCTCGGATCTATTTCTCTCTGCATTTCTTCTTCCTTTAACATCTCTAATTCTACTTGTGTTGTTTTATATATGTCTATCCATTCCTCCCACATCCCTTCAACCTGCACCATCTTTATTTCTAACCTACCTGTCCTAACACTATCTTGCTGTACCTCAACTTTTACTTCTTTCATCTCTTCCTTTAAAATTTCAACTTCCTGAACCTCCTTATTTTGATCTTTCTTTATGGCTTCTATAGCTGCTTGATTTTTGTCACCTTTCTTCAATAGTTCCTGTCTCAACTCCTGCAGTATTGTTTGTTGACTCTGTTTTATTTCTATATTTTGTTTTGCTATATTTTGTTTCATTTCCAGCAACTCTTATCGTATTTCTTTCATCTCAGCTTGCTGACCTTGTTTCATTTCTAGCAACTCTTGTCATATTTCTTTCATCTCAGCTTGCTGACTTTGTTCTATTTCTATTATCAACTTTAACATCATCTGTGTCTTGCTCTCTTCTTTTTCTACTATCTGGTGGTATTTAAATGAAACAGGGCTCTCTTCCAAACCTGCCGCCCTGTCACTTT
The DNA here is from genome assembly GCA_028023455.1 of Epiperipatus broadwayi. Lineage (NCBI taxonomy): Eukaryota > Metazoa > Onychophora > Udeonychophora > Euonychophora > Peripatidae > Epiperipatus > Epiperipatus broadwayi. Next base: position 95,123 of record JAQFVV010000020.1, read on the forward strand.
CTTCTTTACCTTCCATTTTTACACAAGGCTAACTTGCTATACTAACTTATTTTTTTTTAAACAAAAATCTCAAAGCAAATAAAACACTATTTATTTATATGCAAGAAGACAACAAACTATTTTTACTACTTTTAAATTCGAAAATTTACTCCGAACGATTTTTTTTTTTTACCACAAAAAAAAACTATTTATTATTTATGTCATATGAAAAAGACGAACTATATATATTTCTCTTCAAAAAAAAAAATTAACTCCGACAGACTTTTTTTGAAAATACACTATTTATTGTTTATTTATTTATGTCATATGAAAAAGACGAAACCCTGTTCTACCAAACTGCTCCAACAATACATGCAATAATTAACAAAAATCGAACCTCTACTGACTAGATCTTGCCACTTACACCTGAAATCTTTCTCAACCATCTAAACAAAATCTCACATGGGTTTGAAAACTCGGAGGCTCCACGTTGACGTGCCAAAAATTACTATATATGTAACGGGAGAAAGATCTTTGAAATTCAAATATACTGACACTGAGGGCGCCAGTAGTCTGAAAATAGGAACTAGACATTTATTTTAGGGTGGACAGGATATGCGAATCAAAAGGCACTGAACTACACTCAGGGAGGAACAAGATATCTTAAATATTATTTAGACAGTTGAGAAATCAAAGCACAAAGACAAACGTCAGGCCAAATTAAGTTTAAACAATTTATTAATTTTATTAAAAGTTGTGCAATAGAGGGAAGACATCTAGCCATGAATACAAAAGTGGCTTATAGTAACGCGCATGTTTACCAGAGAGTGCACAGGAGTATGACAAACATGAAGGCATAAAACACCTTGGCAGCAAAATTATCTCACTTAAAATATAAGAAATGGCTAGGAAAATATCTTCTTGCTGGCCAGTTGTAAAATTACAAAACAAACAACAACTTTAGCTTCCTGAATCAGGGATAATAAAACAGTTACTGTCCTGCCGGAAACCAACGTACCCAGCGCGAATGTCTGAGCAGTAATATTCTAATTACTGTCATTAAAACACTGCAGGACTGCTGTGCATAATACTACATTCAAAGTAAATGTGGTTGATCTCACCTACAAGACAGCAACAGATATTTGATTATGATCTTACATAATCCAGAAAGAAATAGACTATTTTCAGACAACCCAAAGAAATAACTTGACAAATAGCCAGCAAAAAGATTTTGTTGTTTGCACAAACAGTGCAAATGAAATATGTTTAAAGATTCTTTATTGTACAACTAAGGGCAGGTAAATAAATACAGATTATGAAAACTGCCAATGTGTTTTGTAATAGTTAACAAAATAATCAGGTATATATTAAACATATAAAATCCAATCACCTTATGCACTCCCTGATAAACGAAAATTGCAAACAAACTTGGAATCTTAAAACTAAGATTCCAAGACACACTTTAAATACTAGAAAAGAGTACATACAGATAATAAATAATTAAAAAAAAACAATACCATTTTAAAACATATTTATCATTAGATTGAGCGGAGATTTAATTAAATGCAATTTATTTACCCTGGCTAGAATAGGAAAAAGTTTAGCTTACAGTAAGGCAGAGTCCTAGTGATTTGGTGATGAGTGCACACTTTTGATAATAGTTCATCTTTCAGGTCCTTTGACAGTGGCAAGGTAGAGGCAGTGTTTATTTTAGAGGTTCATGGCATGACTGAAGAAGAGCTGGTAGGCATGGGTCCATCCTTTGTTTAAATTAGCAAGACATTCTAATGATGGCAAAACTCACAGCGGTGGATTTTGACATCTTGCACACCAACGAAGTTTGTCAATAATTATTTAAGTTTTTAGTAGGAATTAAACATCCGAACAGCTACTCACAATGGTATCTCTTTGCAGGCTATAATCCAAGTGTGTCTAATAATCTCTCTCTCTCTCTCTAAAAATTGGTGGGCTATCCTTGCCTTGCTACATTTCCCATGCAAAACTTTCATTAGTGTCCATTCTATATTCCAGGCAGGGCAAATATTAATTTCCCACTCAATCTAATTTAAGACTTCCAACCAGGGATAATTGAAACAAAAACGACAAATACAAAACTAAATCTCCGCTTTTTTTTTTAGAATTAACTTTAAAAATAATTACAATAAAAGCAACAGGAATATATAATTAGCAAGCTTGTCTGTTTTTAATCAAATTGATTAAAACAGGCGGTGAAAGTAAACTATTTTAAAATCAATTTTATAAACAAAGTAGTGATCTACTTTAAATATAAATGTGTATGTGTTTTAAATAATAATACAAATTTTAGCATTAGACATTTAATGAAAATGAAGTTGTTTTTCCTTTATTAATTTTAGTAATAAAACCATTGAATCGGAAATCAATCCAGCTCAATATATATATATATATATATATATATATATATATATATATATAAAAAATATATATAAATATATAAATATAATATAAAATATAAAATATAAAGTTCAGGTAGAGCAGAGTTTTTTCGTATCTGCCATACAGGGTGCCACTAGGCCATTTGAACCTAGAAAATTTATATAGTAGGCAGATACATAAGTTAAAGATTCACATTTTTTTACATGTATATTTTATTGTGACCATTAGCCTTTGTCACTAACTCATAGAGATGCAGAGATTTAATATTAAACTTTTTTAAAAGAAGTATATTAATATTTAATAAAAAAAATGAAATAAGCCACTGCCAGTAATTAACACACAACATTTATAAACGCACATATAAATAAAATTGAGGAATAAAATTTATTATGTTTATATTTAAATATTAATTTTTAAATTTAAGTTTTTAGTTTGAACAATCACACAGATTTGTTCAATAATATTTTTAAGAGTGTCAAGTATGAATAAACTATGTAGATTGCATTGTAAAAGAAAATATTCTATCTCTTATTTAACCTTAAGCCAAAGGTTTGCAGTCAAACCAATGTCAATCCATCTGATACATCAATGTATTCAATGCAGCATGAATATGACAGCACAAATACCATACTGTCAGGAATGTACACCTGAACAGCATGGTTATAGAAGACATTGACTATCATCCAGTACAGGAATACTACATCTGTCTGGCAAGAAGAACAATATTAAAAAAACTTCATAGGAAGGGACTGCATTTCTGTCTTACTATCCTATTCCATAGGCTGAAGGGGGTGATCCAAGGAGCAGGAAATAGCTTCTGATGGTCAGTGAGATATGGGACTTATTTTGTCCAAGTGTGGCATATAATAGGATCCTGCATGTAGCGAATCTCATGCTACATTTACTAATTACACCAATATGTCCAATCCATTGACCCAATTTAACTACAAAACAAATAACCTAAGATTAACCCTCCCTTAATTAATTAATATAACTTAACAAATCTATGCAACCATTCCTGCCTGATTTAAATTTAACATTTATATAATTTTAGTTTAATGAAAAAACAAAAATCATAATGAAACTTAAAGGAATAAAAAATAAATAAATGGAAATGATTTTCAGCAAACTCGAAATGTATAAAAATGAAACATTAATAATTGATTTGAAAAGTCAGATTAAAGTGCTTTAAAAAATAGGTTTAGCTTGTTAAATCTTGAAAGTTCTTAATCACTGTTTTTAAATTTTTTTTTTCATTTATATCTTACAGCAGAAGATCTCCTGGTTCCTGCTGCCAATTCCCATGAAGGCTTTATTTGATGACCAGTCTATTGTTCTGGAGGTGGCCTTAGATGCAGCAATCCTAGTACTATTTTACTTCAGAACCCATATGATTCGGGTCTGCAACAGTACAATTCATAATTTAACAGTCATTTCATGTTTTAAATAAGTTAGAGAGGGTGACAAGTGTGTCTTATCACCTCTCTCAAAAATCAAGCTGGAACTGTTTTAAGTTGATTTTTTTTTCTTTTATACCAATCATCCAGATTCACTGAACATAAGTGTCCTGTTCCAAATTTTCATTAAGGTCTGAATAATTGTTTGCTGCTTCTATTGGGCATCTATTTTTTGTTCTCTTATCTATATCTTTCACCTGACAATTTTATATAAGAGCCCCGAAGGCTAGTTTGCTTTTTGTTTAATTTATAAAACAATCATTTGCATTTATTGAGATTACATGGGAATATTTTAACAAAAATATTCTATCTTTAGAACTTGTACTTTTTTTATAAAAAAAGTATGTTCAAATACTTTTTTTATTTTATTTTTAAAAAAGTAAATAACACTTTTAAAGTTTTCATTCCATCTGTGCGATATATTATAAATGTTGAACAACTTTTAATTTTCAGTTTTTAAGTTAAGTTTTTTTTTTCTTTTTAATAAATCAATGTTTATTTATAATCTTTTTATTTTAATTTAAAATAATGTAATGACATATTATATACTGTCTTAAAATTATAACTCCCCACTCAACACCAACACTACACATTATATGAGAAAATGCCCAGGGCACCAATTCTATTAATGAATAGAATAAGTTAACAATTATATATTCTTTTGGATTAATATTGAGACTCTTATACTTATGCCTGACTTATAGCTTAGCTCAGTGGAGGGTTATAGAAAGTTTTAAAATATACAGAATATAAATAAATGAAGGAAGAAATATTATTGATGGTTAAAATAAGATACATCATTCATTTTTTCATCAACCAAATGATAAAAAGTAATAAAGTTTTATTTAATTTGATTTTGATTTTTCCCATCATCGAAATACACTCATAGATTAACTACAATATAACTTTAACTTAAAACCATGATATTGAATATCTAGTACATCTTAGTCTAAATAGCTAAACAGATATTAACTTGGAACTAGGAAATCATATCTCAGAGAATCTTTAATATGATTTGATTAAAGAAATTTTATTACACGATAACTTATAACTATTGTAATAATAATAATAATAATAATAATAATAATAATAATAATAATAATAATAATAATAATAATAATAATAATGATGATGATGATGATGATGATGATGATGATGATGATGATAATAATAATAATAATAATAATAATAATAATAATAATAATAATAATAATAATAATAATAATAATAATGGTATTAATTGGGTGATATTTCACTGGACTACAATTAGATAATGAAGGAAACAGGGTACCTTTTAATCTCACATCATTGTCTAAATAATAACTAAGTATGCAATATTTTCATAGGTTTACCAAATGTTAAAGTATTTCATATAATGTTTGGATCAAGAGAACAATATTATCAGACTTCATTATGTTTATTATCAAATTTACAAAATAATGCACTTAAGTTGTAATAGATATGTAGAATGTGGAAACTAGAATATGAATGCGTATAAGAACAACTGGAGACAAAGTTTCAAATAATAAATAAACCATTTAGTTATATTTGCAATTGAAATAGATATAATTAACTCACATTGGGACTATTGTCCTAATTCTTAAATTTACACATACATTACTAATTTGGGTTTGATATCTCTTTTGTTACACTTTTTATTATTTATTGACTAGACATTTACAAGATATGAATTAATAAATAAAATAATGCACTCATATTCTGACTTTGAATATATTTGGGCTGTTAATTAACTTTAACAATTTCTTATTATTAGCAAACAATCCTGGATAAATTAAATATCATATTGGGGGTACAAATATACAATTATTAAGATAAAGCGAATCAATAAACTTGACTGTCAAGAAAATCACTTAAATAGCTAAATTAAATAATACCTTTAAATATCTATACTTTTCATACATTCAAAAAAAATCTTATTAATGATTTGATGATTTAATGCTTGTGGTAAATTAATATGATATAGTTCAAAATATTTACTTTCTGATATATCAGTATTATACTCTCATGTCTGCAAGATTATTTGCATTACATGTGTATCACATCTTATGGTATAATTAAAACAAAATCATACATCTTATCAATTTACGTATGAATTAGTAATTAAGTATTATAATTAGGACAATGCTATAGACCAAACAAATATAACACTATTTCTGCTTTAATAATCCATAAAGAATTTAATCTTACAATTTATTTATCCATCAACTGCATTACTTCTAGCTTTTATTCTATGATAACACAAAAATAAATATTCAACAAAATTTTAAACGCATGAAGAATAAACAAGCCTCTTGGCTAACAAATCTAATGACAAATAATGAATTCCCACCTACTTTGAGGTATAATATTGGTGTGGAACTTAGTCTCACCATCAGAATAAAGGGGCTCAAACTACTGAACTTCATAAAATATCAGTATTAAAATGCATATGTTCACAATCTAGTAATATATTTCACTCATGGAAAAATAATTAGATATAATAAGGGAGAGAGTTCTGAATCCCAATCTACATAGATCATATTACAAATAACTTTCTTTTCCATAGTTACTCTTTACATTTTATTCTATACATTTAAAAAAAATACACATATATGACACTATTTCTACCAATTCTTTTAGCATATGGCATTATCCAAAATTAACAGAAAGAAAAACAGTCATAAAACTGAATATTTACTAATTATATGAAATAAATGAATAAGACAAACACACATATGTATGAATAAAAGTGTGTAAATAACTTCAAATTATATAATACCAAAAACATTACAGTAAAGTAAATGGTCAACTGAAATAATAATAAAAATATTTTAGTTTATGACAAACTATTAATTATTTTAAACTTTTAAATGACAATAATTATTATCAACAAGGTTTTACCATTTCTGACACAATATTTCTTTCACACATGTACTACTCTCAAAGCCAAGTGCTCGCTTTGAGACATAAAAAATAAATAAGTATATACCTCTCCTCAATAAACCTCTGTAAAACATATAGATAACCTACATAAGACATATTTAAATAGTAATTATTTACCAGCATATTGCATGTTGCAAGATGCTATCCGAGACATTCTAGAAGTTAAAGACACAACATGTATTAAATAAGCAAATAAATAATAAATGATAAACCTATCTATCTGTCTAGGCATATCAATAGCAACAAGAGAAGAAAAAAAAGTCACTTTTCTATTAACTTAAAAAATTCACTTGCAAACGTTCTTTTTTTAAACATGACATTTCCCATCTGACACGAAGATACGGATGATGATTACAAATGAGTATGTATTACCAAACATAAATAGAAATTCCTATAGGATAGACATTCACAATTTAGATTTAGTTCAGCAATTTCCAATGTTCTTAGCAATATCTAATTGGGTTCATTAATATAGCATGCACAGTAATATTTTTTTTATAATAACAGACATATTGATAGATAGTTTCAGCTATGTCTCTTTTATATTTATCTTTTAATTAATTCTGAAAATTTTTAAATTTATTTAGCAGTTAATTTAGCAGGTTTCCAATAAGTGAACATCATCTTCCCATTAACTTTATGAATTATCACAAATATAATTATTTTGATCCATTGCTAATTAATCATTTAGGTAAAATCTACAGTTTTTTAAGCAATAATATTATTACAATAAGTTCACATACCATGAAGAACAAAAATATGTAATATTAATGTTCTTCTACTTGATTTAAACATGTCATATTAAATAAATACTAGCAATGAATTGATTATTTGTAAGCCACACATTTACTTTGTTAATAAAGTAATTTATAAGCATGAATAAAAACATAATTATTATTATGGAGTAATTCAAATATATAGCACAGAAATAGAATACTCACATCCTTCTAATTTAACTTCATTTTTATACAATTAAAGAATAATTTAAATGGAGAGTCTAAGGTAGATTTTGTTAAGCAGTCCTGCATAAATTTCCTTAAAATATTATAAAGTAAACACAATTTCTTTTAAAGACAAGAATGTTCATGCAATTTCATTTTTACTTAGTATTAATTGAAGATATAAGGAAACAAATTAGATTAAAATTATCAGCATATACATACATTTTAACGACAGTAGTGTTAATTTAACATTTAACTGAGTAGAGAAAATAAAGAAAAATATAACTTTTTTTATCATTTATCCTGACATCCTTCCTTAAAGCTGTATGGTATCTAGAATTCCCACATTCAATTTTATAAAGAAAATAATGTTCAAAAATTCACACTTTGGGGTTTAACTGACTTAATTTCTGTAAGAGATTTAAAAAATGCACAAAGAAGAAATAACAGATAATGAACGAATGACTGAATGAATAATCACTTAATTTCTATTACTAATTATCACTTAAATACCTTTCTTTTGCTCCAAATGTTAGCTTTACACCTTGCACTTGTTTAATTAGAGAACAAATATTCAAGAAATATTTTCTTGAAAAAAAAAAGATTTTATAAATCAGCTCCAACCAAATAAAATCAATAAAAAATAACTTTTTACACTTTTGAAATAAAGGAATATTAATTAATCAGTAAAATAAAGTTGTTGATAACATAATTTAGTTTATCAAATAATTCCCTAATCCAGATATCCATTAATTACTCAAAATATATTTACATTTGTTATTAGAGAGATTTACTGTAATTTTAAATGTTTTATTGTAGAATGTAAAATTTTATCTTGTACCTAAATATGAAAAAAATTGAAAGATTATATAGACATACATGCATACACATATACTGCTATATTAATACCAAATTATCCTGACTAACTTATGACTGATATAGCTATGAGTTAAACATGTCACTGATTATATTCATTATACATAGATGAGTATGCCAATAAATTAACAGATCATAAAATCATCTAAACAAATACCAAACACTGTTCTACAAATAATTAAAACAAATTTACCTCAACTTAACTTGCATACCAACAATTTCTGTAATAATCCACCCACTTTCTTGCATTGTATAATTCATCAAATACAATAATCCTAACAAATGCTTATAACAATTTCCAACTAACATTCATAAGCAACTCACATATAAGGTTTTAGACCATTAACAGAAAAATTTAAAAATTTTAGTGCTATTTCAGTTTTTTTAATTAAATGAAGTTTTTCACCCTGACACAGTATGCTTTAATTACCTGCGCCATTCAGAAAATCACTATATATATATATATATATATATATATATATATATATATATATATATATATATATATATATATATATATATATATATATATATATATATATATACACACATTAGTGTTTGTATTTCAAAATAGCCAGATCAAAATCAAAATGATACCACTTTGACCTGTCTGGTATATGATGTTATATATTGAAATACGAATCAACAAACAAAGAACTTGAAATTTTAGCAAGCAACGATCTTAATTTTTGCTACAAACAAACATGTTTTACTATTATTATATAAAAATAAACTAAACTTTAGTAATTTTAATCTTTAAACCACCTAACACAAATTTATTGAAAATAATCCCAGTGCATAACACTATATTGAAGATTAAAATTACTAAAGTTTATTTTGTCTTTATATAATAATAGTAAAACATGTTTGTAGCAAAAATTAAGATCGTTGATTGCTAAAATTTCACGTTTTTTGTTTGAGTTAGTTCGTATTTCAATATATAACATCATATAGCAGACATGTCAAAGTGGTATCATTTTCACCTGGATATTTTGAATTACAACTCTAATGTATTTATATATTAATTCACAGAGGTCAGTACTGGATTTCTTAACCATGTGGGGTGATTTAATTGCTTAATATTTGTATATTTATTTCAGTATAGTGTTATGCACTGGGATTATTTTCTATACATTTGTGTTAGATGGTTTAAAGATTAAAATTACTAAAGTTTAGTTTATCTCAGTATAGTAATATAAAACATGTTTGTTTGTAGCAAAAATTTAAGATCATTGCTTGCTAAAATTTCAAGTTCTTTGTTTGAGTTGATTCGTGTTTCAATATATAACATCATATAGCAGACACATCAAAGTGGTATCATTTTTACCTTGCTATTTGAAAATGTGAACTCTAATGTATTTATATATTAGTTCAGAGAGGGCAGTACTGTATTTCTTAACCATGAAAGGTGATTTAATTGCTTAATATTTGTATATTTATTTCAGTATAGGATTATGCACTGGAATTATTTTATATATATGTTGGTGTGCATGTGTGTCTTTCTACTCAGATTTTGCATGACTGTTCTACACACAAATAAATATTTTATGGACTATCATTTATTTTCTGGTTTCAGTTGGGAAGATACAAAGTATGTTTTAACACAAGCATTGACTTTCTCCACAATTACAAAAAACAAGACCATTTTTTTTTGCTTTTTTTAAATCTCCTTCTTATAATTTTTTACTGATTATAGTCTACCACATAATCCATTTTTATGTTTCTCATTTCTTTTGTATCAAAATACTTTTTAACATTTCTTTGTAATTTTGATTTACGAAGTCCAGGATTGGAATAAGAATAAAATTAAAATAGGGCTTGAGGATTTTGTTCTCAATGAAATTTTTAATATAATTTTTTTGGTACCCTACTCATATACCAGGTTTTTATCTTACCCTTTTCCTCTTCATCATTTGTCACAGTGAATGAATTTGAATCATTCTTTTGGTGATAGGGCCCATCATACAGATTTTGAAATTTTCTGGAAATATATTTTCCTGATTGACTCACTTAGTTTAAATTGGTCCATACCTCATCCTCTTCCATAATTTGTCTATTGTTCTATCATTTTTCTAGGTCTATAGTTCTGAATAGTTTTGCAGGTGATACACTTTTTTTCAGTCTATTTTTTCATTAATGTCTTCCAAAATGGTCAGTAACTTGGTTTTGTATAACCTGGATTCAGGATGCCCAAATAGTAGATGGATATCTAAAAATAATGTAGATTCATTATGGCACTGATTTATATAATCCCACACCTGATGTAGCACCTTCATCCATGTTTTGTGGTCATAAAATGTATAAATATTGATGGGGTGGTCTAGCTTGTTCATCTTTCACTCACATTTGTTAGATTGTGGGTTTCTAATAGAAGACAGTGTATATTTAGTTCCAGTATTCTTAATCATTCATGCCAATGCTGTGATGCAAATTGCAATCCATGATTTGATAAAATAGCCTGAGACCTTGGTGTAAAATATTTTTTCTCAAATTCACATACTGCATTCTGGGTGTTGATCTAAACAACTAGATATGCTGACACCCAATTGAAATGTATATCATAGACTACCAATAAATAACTTATTTCAAAGATCTAGTAATGACCCATAAAATTTATGGCTATCTAATCATTGGGCTTCTGCATATTTACCAGACTCAATGGTTCATGATAAGACTCACATGCAGGCATTGTCCTTTGAGATATCCCACATGTATTTATCATGCTTATACCAGAGGTCTCACATTTGACCATTAAAACTATGTCTTTAATAAACATTTCACATTACTCATGCCATAGTCCCATACAGATAGTGAGCATACATAATGAGTCTTTGTTGTACTTCTTCCAGCATGCTCATTCTCAACTGTCCCAATTGCACATCTGTCAAGTAGTGTATAATTCCTCCCTTCAATCATTAACAATTTCATTTACTATTCATTAATACTTTGTCACTACTTTCTAACCCCCCTCAATATGTAGACTATAAACAATCATTTGGTTCATATGGTCTTGCTGTTGTGTCATTTCTAGATGTTTCAGCTCTTCTTCCACTGATACATCCTCATTCAGTTCTACTGTAACCAACATCCTCTATTTGTAAGTGATTTTGTACCCCCTCATTCCTGTGTTATTAATCAGTGCATATGCATCCATTTTCTCACCTCCCATGCATTATTGAATGATGTAATTGAATTTCTGGAGAAAAAACTCAGATTATTCTACTATTTGTTAAATAGTTGGGATTTAGGAACATCAGGCTATTATGATTAGTCATAATGATCGCTTCCACTCCCATCAATAACAGGCAAAACATTTGGAATGCCTACACCACAGCCAAAACCTTTTTTTCTGTTACCAAGTAATTAAACTACACATCCCACAATGGTCTGCTTACAAAATAAATTATGCCAAGTAACAAGTCTACACTTCATCTATAGCTTCAACTATCAACCAGAAACAAAAAGAGTTCTTTACATCAGAGTAAACCAGCACCACCTTACAGATAATTTTTTTCTCAATACATCTGAAGCCAGTTTCTTGCAACTCAGTCCATTTCCATGGGATTTATTTATTTAGTAATGGGAGCTATGGTTTCATGTCCATTGTAACGTTTTTATAGAAAAAAATATTAAAGCAATTACACAACCTGAGGAGAGATCTAAGTTGTTTTGGTTTGTGCAGGGTTGGGTAATCTATAATCACATGGATTTTATTGGGAAGGATCTTAATTCTGTTTCTGGTAATCAAATGCCCTACAAAATTCACCTCTTTGGCCACTATGTTGCTTCACCAAAGGTTGACATGAATGACTTTCCTTTCACATTGTTGTAAATGCAATCAAGATGCTATAATTGCATGTTGGAGTCCTTAAAAGCAAAATCATATTGCCAATGCATATTGTTACTATGTACATGATCTCCATTGACAGTGCATGATCTAAACATTTTAAATGGTCCATCCCACTAATCTTTAACCCTAGAGGTATTCTGTTGAGTTGATATAAAATACCATTTATAAAAAAATGTTAATCATGTGATCTTATTTAACTATCTGGTATCCAGACACTGTCCTAGCATTTGTATGATCACTAATGGATTATTATACAGTGATGAAAACTTTGTTATTATTCCTCATTCTTACATTCGGGTGAATTGTATTATTTCTATATTGATGAGGTATGGGATATAACCATGCCTGAATATATGTTTCATCCATAACCATAATTTGGTGTTCATAGCTCTTAATTATCTCAGAAAATTTTGACATATCTACCTAGAAAATTTTCCTTGGCCCCTTTTCCATTCTTCTTTCATTTGATTTATTAATTCTCAAATCCTTATCTCTATTACTGTTTTCTTGTAGATTATGCTTTATACAGCATAGATTGATAATATATTTGTAAATCAAGTTATGTTTGCATTTCTTTATTATTGATACTGGAGATTTTCCCAGAATGGAATTACTTTCATTTTTTCATGGTTGAGAGAATCGATTTTTTATTTATTTAATAGGTCACCAGAATCTGTAGACCCACTGATTCTCAACACATTACATACCATACTTTTGCAATAAAATAATTGATGTAATAATTTATGATTTCATTTTCTTGACAATTAATGTTTTTTTATGAATTTTATCAATGTTAATATATTAAACAAACATGCTGGCATAGATAATTTATACATTTTTTTTTAAATTTCTTCTAACAAAATTTAGCAAACTCAAATTAAGAATGCACAATGAAATGGTTATATTACTGATAATTTTATTAAAACAAATTAACTGAAATATTAGACTATAATTATGACCTATTAACAAAAATGGAATTATTATTAAAAAAAAAAATGAACATTTACATGTACATCCACATAATAATGTTCATCAAATAATTACATAGTTTTTAATCCAATTTCCTTAATTTTCTGCTTAAAAGTAATTAACAAAATAGTTTATTAAGAATTGACAAAAAACAATGTCTTTTTAGTGATATGGTAAGCTTATAATGCTTAATTTGTGCACATAATTGAACATATATGATTTATTTTATGATTAGTATCTTCCAAGTAATTTCCTTGGTGTTACATGGATTATTGATTATGCCACACATGGATTTTGGAGGAAGAGCTCAGAGATAGTTATCTTTTAATTTAATTATGTTGACATTTTTACAATTCTGGTCTGTAGTAAGGTACAATGAGACTTTGACCTTCTAGGTGACTTTATTCTTGTGAGCAAAAATCTTAGCAAATGTTCTGTTCACCCCCTTACAAATGAATTAGTTTTGCATATAAGTATGTCTGGATGGAGGCATTTAATTATGGTTATGAGTACAATACCCAATACATAGACTCTACTACTCTCTCACTCTATCCAAGACCTAAGAAAATCCCTAACAAAAGTCCTTCTTCAAAGTTATCTGCATTTTTATACCTTCAACAATTTTGAGATTGTTGCAAATATATTTTCATCTTTTTTTCCTAATCAGAATATAAGATCTGTCCATTTTTTTTTCCTTTTAGCTACTAAGTTCTTTTTTATAAATTCCCTTGGTGCAATTTTTACTTAGCTTTGCAAGAATATTACTCTAATGGTAATTATGTGCATTTGAAATGTCTTTCTTTTTTATCTGAATCAACAATCTGCATGCTTTTCTTCCCTCTAATTTTAACTTTAATTACATAGATAATGTCAAACATCAATAACTTTCATTTTAGATATTTAAAAAATGAATTATATTAAACAAATGAAATAGTGTTTATGAAGCTACTTCAATGTATTGTTTTGTAGCTTTTAAATATTACCAAGTGAAAACACACCTAAACCATATGTATAAATATACGATTCAATATGTATCTTGCAAAAATTTTAAAGCTCCCACTATTCATAACACAAATAACAAGTAGCAAGAATACAATTAATTTCTGTACTTATAATAATTTTTTTTCATTATCCCCTCTCCAATATACTCCTACATCTACTACTCCATTCTTCATTTGTATTGCCATTATCAGATCCACTTTTAATAAAATAACCATCTCGTAAATCTTACAGATTGGTTCACACCTTCTGTGCTTTCTTTGACAGTAGATATAAGTTCTTATTTATAGAATTATGGTATTATTTTCTCATGGTTCTTAAATTATATTTAATGTTAAAATTTTCTCACTATTTTAATGAATGATATTCTAGTGATAAATATGAGAAGATCATATACTTAATATATAAATTAATATTAACATATTATTGAATATTAATAATAATAATAATAACTTTAAGTAAACTTTAACTAAGAAAAAACTGCATCAATCTCTAAATTTGTAATACTATCATTATCTTTTAGGATAGCATTCGAATACCAAGAAGGAAAAGTGATTTTATGGCGTCTGAAAATATTCAACAACACCATAAATAGATTCATTAAATGGAAATAGAAAATAATTGATTATAAAGCAGTGTTATTTAAATTAATTGCAGTTTGGAATTACAATGATCAATAGAATAAGTGAATAATATATATTTATATATATTTCAAATGCATTTTACATATCTACAAAATCATTATCCTTACAAAGTTTAACATTAAATTTGTAACTAATAAAAGAGTTCAACCAATATGAGAGTAAGATGTCACCCACTGGGAAAATGAATTGTGATAAGCTAATGAATTGGACCAAATAAAAAAAAAAACATGTTGGCAATAAAACCAATGTGGAAATGAATTGGCCCAAGCTTAGTTTTTTATTTTTTTTTTTGCTACCGTAATTCATGCCAAGAATAAAAAAAAGATACCATAATAATTACAATAATGATAATTACAAAACATTATAAAGTATAACTAAATAAAATTTATGAGAAGGAGAAACCTCAAGTCATTTTTGTAAAACTTTTAAAGCTCCCAATATTCATAACACTTATCACAAAATAGCAAGGTTACAATTAATTTCTCTCTTGTAATAATATATTTTTATTATCCTTTTTCAGATATACTCTTACATCTTCAACTCCTTCTTCATCTTATTGACATAATTAGGTCCACATTTTAATAAAATCATCTCTTATAACTTTTACTGATTTGTTTATGCCATTTTGCTTTTCTTTAACAATAGATATATGTTCTTATTATAGAATTATGGTATTAAAATCTCAGATTCTTCTATATTATATTTTAATATTAAAATTTTATCCATATTTATTTTAGAGACATATTGTTTGTGAAATGAATGATGTCTTAGAGGTAAACATGATAAGTCATACATTTAATCCATAAGTTACTGTCTACCTATTATTGGATGATAATAATAATAATAATAATAATAATAATAATAATAATAATAATAATAATAATAATAATAATAATAATAATAATAATAATAATAATAATAATAATAATAATAATAATAATAATAATAATAATAATAATAATAATAATAATAATAATAATAATAATAATTTCCAAAGATTAAGCTGCTCATAGAGGTCATTCCAACTGATAAACCACCACCAAAATATTATCATATTTCGAACAATTAATATATCTTTGTAAAACAGAATCAAAAATCCCAGAGCAATTTATTAATGAGTACAAATACTGGGAAATTTATGAACTAATACATGAAGATAATAACACAATTGCTTTGGAAACAATACTGGGAATTTATAATAAACAGCTGGTTAAAAGGTATAAACGATGGGCCTTAGAACCAAAGTTTTTCAATTTTTTAATAAAACTTAACTTATCTGCATTACCTACCACATATTTTCTTTGCCATATAAGACTGTATACGTCAATTGATCCATTTTGTGGGTTATGACATCGAGCTGAGGAAACCCTATCACATCTGCTATATCACTGTGAGGGACTTAGGCAGATAAGAAATTTCATAACTAGCAATTACAGAAAGTCTAATGTAACAATGCATCAATTAATTTCTGCATTTAGAAAGGGATTAACACCAAGTGTCGGGCAGCAACCTTTGTGCTATATGCTTATAGGTGTACTAGATGCACTTTCATAATTGGTAAAAATTATTAGGAGGCATCCAGCTACTTTTTCAAATAAACTTGCCATGATACAGAAATGGGATAAGACACTGGCCAGACCTGACCTTTATGCAGAAACCTGGTCACTACTTAAGATTAGATCTATGTTATAGTGATAAAAATGATAAAACTCTTAAGAACTGGTATAGTGTGTTTTTTTTGAAAACCCGAAATCTTGCAACATCAGTGAATTTTGGGAATAGGATATACTTGAGAATTTGAACATTATAAATTGGGAAAATTATACATTATAAAGAAACTTAGAAGGATATGCATGTCAAATTAGCAACAAGGACAATTTGGCAACAATTTTTTCCCTTCTGTTATAAGTGATTGATTTGCTAATGGAGTTCAAATGATAATGGACAATCCAGGATATTATATGTAGACAAACTATGTAAATGCAAAATTTGTAATTTTTTTGAGACAATAAAGGTCTTTTGAATAATAATAATAATAATAATAATAATAATAATAATAATAATAATAATAATAATAATAATAATAATAATAATAATAATAATAATAATAATAATAATAATAATAATAATAATAATAATAATAATAATAATAATAATAATAATAATAATAATAATAATAATAATAATAATAATAATAATAATAATAATAATAATAATAATAATAATAATAATAATAATAATAATAATAATAATAATAATAATAATAATAATAATAAACCAGCCATAAATGGCAAGTAAAACAAATTATTCAGCTGATAATATCATTATGAGATTTTGAGTTTACTTAGATAATAATATAGCTTTATCTTCATTGCATTTTTTTTTTCTTTTTTTTAAAAGAACACATTTTTTCTTTGTTTTGAAACTTAGTTGCATACAATATTAAAATGCTTTTAGATAATGTTTCTGTACTCTTCTTAAAATAAGAGTGCAAGCAGTTTGCTAGTAGAGAATGCAACATGTTTAATAATTTATAATAAATTCTACCAACTTTAAGTATAGATATAAGCATTCATATTTCATTATATTTTTCTTACTCATGAACTATATTATTCCATTTCAATTAAAAGAAATTCTCCAGCTGAGTAAACATTTCAGTCTATTGTAAATATACTATACACATTTTTTTTAAAAAAATTCTTCCTTAAATAGTTGTGGTACAAAATATTTGATAATATTAGTTCAGAAGCAAGTAAATTAACATAACAAATAATGTTTTAGTTAATGTGAGGCACAATTCATATAAAGTGGAAGATTTGAATTAGCTAGAGATGAAATTAACACAAGCATATTTAAACTTTTAAAATATATAGCTGTCTTTATACATTTTCAATTTTCCTCTTTTAAGTTTTATTTATATAATGAATAACTCAGTAAATGTAGACTATATAGTTCTGTGCAATAATAGTAATTTATCAATAAATATAATAACTGCATATATTTTACATTTATTTCATAGAAAATATTATTCATAAGTTAATATTGAAGATAGCATAAGTAAAATTTCCTCCTAGCATTTTTACGAAAGTCATTAAAAGTTAATTGAAAGTTAATTGACAAAAACGAGTTACCTATTTTTTTAGCAGTCATTCATGGAGATAAGAAATAATTAAATATAATTTATAATATTTTTGGTTAAAAAATAATAAGCTTTTAAAAATAATTAATACTTGTTCTGCAGAGCATAAGACTTCAGTTATAATTCAGGACCCAATTAAAAAAAAAAACATTTCTTTGATATCAATATTCTTTTTATTTCTCCTCCCAAACTTTCTGTGTCAATTTCGTTTAAACAACCAATAAACACAACTTACTTTTTTAACTGTAATTTTTTTTAAAAATCAACTGAAATACATATCAATTGATAAATGATGTCAGTATTAACTACATGGGTTAATATCACATGACCCAACAACTTAAATTATAAATTAATGATTATATATATATATATATATATATATATATATATATATATATATATATATATATATATATATATATATATATATATATAAATATAAAAAATATATATATATTAATACCAAACAAAAAATATATTGCATAAAATAAAATAGAAATGCTGATATAAAATTAATACTGATCTTATTTATGAATAGAGTTTTAAAATTTACATTCCAAAAATTAGATTAATAATTATTTTATTCATTGACTTGTTGTTTTAAGTAATATTATAGCTAATTATTTATTCATTTTCTTCTTATACATCCATGCATGCACACATACTCACAGAGAAGTGTCGTTTAACATGACCTCCAACATTTAATTATAACTTTTAATGACTACAATTAAAAAAAATATTTGAGAATATTATATTAAAATAGCTTTTAACAAGTTAAGGCTAATTTACATTAAAGCTTAAATAGTTATCTGAATGTTTTAAGAAAACTAAAGATTAATTTAAATCATTTTCATATTATTTACCCTCTTTATAATATTAGCTGTTATTAGCTACAAAGTAAAAATAAATACAACAAAAGTTATATTATAACATTATCTATTATCATTTTTCAATAGTAACTCATCCATTTATTTTTTACAAATGAAATTTATCATCCAATAAATATAATTAAGATTGTTTCCCCCTGTTATCTCTAGAAATTAGTTTTTATATAAGTTAACTTTAGCTCTAAAATTAGCCCAATTAAAATAATTTTGTAATTGTGCAATATGCATTGTCTACCATTTTGGTTTCTAGGGGGAACTCCAAGTCCACTGCTGACAATCCAGGAAATAAATGAGATTAATAAATCACTAGGGATCACTATATTTCATATTCAAATGATTTTGACTATTTGTTATAAAATCTCATTTTCTATCAACAATTAAAAAAATAACATGCATAATTTGCATAACTATGCTTGAATCAAATTACATGACTAAAACATACAAACTAAAAGAAAAAAAAATGCATAAGCCCAAATTTAGTAAAAATGTGTGACCAAACAAAAGATTGCCCACAAAATGTGTTTGAGCAAAAATACAAATTATAGAGTAAAATTGCTCAAACTAGGCTAAAATAAAAGTGCATATGGTCAAATAATAAATAGAAGTAACCATATATTGAATATAAAAGCATTTTCTACACAACAATGCAAATTAAAATGTAAAATCTTATAATTAATAAATATTAAAGCATTTTCCTACAATTTATGGCAATAATCATGTATTGAATAAACACAAAAGCATGGGTGTACTCAAAGATAAAAATTAAAAATAAATCCAACCTTATAATTAATAAATACTAGTTCATTTTATTACAATATAGAGCAATAATCACATACCAAATAAATGTAAAAACAACTGCTGAAAGAGTATTTGCATACTCAAAGATAAAAAAATAAAAAATAAAGTTGTTCAAACTAAACTTATAAGTAATAAATACTACTGCAGTTTATTACAATATACAGTAATAACCACATGTTGAATAAATGTAAAAACAAAAAAAAAAAAAACATCTCCTGCCGAAAGATCAGTTACTGTTGAAAGATGCTATGGCAGAAACCATGTGTTAAATATAAACTATTTGCATACTTAAAGATAAAAATTGTAAAAGTAATATAAAAAGAAACAAGTTTTAGCAAAAAGCAAATCAATCTATGAGAGGAGGAAAGTGTGATTGAACAGCATAATATCTTGACCAAAATATGAAATTATTACACGATCAAATATTTGTAAAAAAAGTGAGCACAAACTTTAATTACATGGTCAAAACAAAACAAAATATATCATGGAAAAGTAAATTCACCAACGAAAACAAATAATAGACTAACTTATAAAATGATTAAAATATGCATATGTCTGAAGAGTAGAATCTGATCAAAAATATTGATTTTTGGTGATTATTTGAAATAGCTTATGAAATATTTGAGAAAAAATAGTATTATCTATTATGTGTTTATTAATACATCTATTACATATTACGTGACCCTTGCAAAGTTATTTTATCTGACTAAATATAAGTGAAAGTAAAATAACAACATACTTTCTTTTAAAAATGTAATGAAAATAAATTTAAGTGTGTGTATGGAGGAGGGGGGTGTATTTATGTGACACACAAGTTTGTACAAGTATTAGCTAACTATTAGCCTAATAATTATCTATCGATTTATATTCTACCACTCTCTTTATTTATCTATCAATCTATTTATTTTTTAACTTGTCCATCTATTTATATTTCTAACAACCTGTTTATTATTTGCCTGTCTTTTTATCAAAATACTTATCTATCTCTTTTTTATTTCTCTCTCTTTCTATGTGCTTATGTATGTACCATTTCTCTGTTTATCTATCTATCTGTCTATATGTTTAGCGATATAAACATATTTTTATTTATTTCATTGATTTTCCACCTATATAATTATTTATGCATCCAAACATCCATTTAACTATCTAACTAATCACCTATCTACTATTTATCTATTATCCCATCTGCCTATCCATCTATCTATTTATTTATTTATCTTTGTTTGCATCTTTTTCTCCATCCATCAATCTATCCATTTATATTCATCCAGCCATCTAGTTATCCACCAACCTATCTCTCCATTTATATATCTATCATTCCATCTATTTTTCATCAATTTATCCATCTATCTATCTGGTTTTCTATCTCCCAATCTATTTATTTATGTTTTTTTACCTATTTTTTAGGTTTGTATCCAACCATACCTTTAATTATCTGTTCCATGACTAAGAAACCCATAAAGGCTGCTTTGATTTTTACCTAAAGCTGGTAGTCTGTTCTGAATGAGATTTATTAGATGATTTGATAGCTCACCAGATTGTTGGTTGTATTGATAGTAGCCAAATTAAATCTGAAGATATCTAGAGGGGCAAGTGAGAATACACATAACCACTACCTATTTTTGATTTAAGAATGCTAGAAATAATACAGAAAGTTTCATTGATCTGAGTATTGACAAGATTTAAATGGGCATTTTTGCTCCATACTCGAGATTAGTATTTAGCCACATATCAAACAAGGGTCAATAAAGAAATTCTAAAAATTTCAGCAATAAAACTTCATGAGATGCTAGTAACCTGTCTATCTATTCATCCATCTGTCTGTTATTTATTTATTTATCAATTAATTCATCTATCTGAATTTTTCATCAATATTTTTATTGATCAGAATTTGCATCCACCCATTTGTCTGTCTTGTTGAGTTAGCAAATCATTCAATGAATATCATTCTTAACAGACTTCCAAACAGTAAGCAAAAATTATGGAAGCTTTTCTGAGTTAATTCTCACCAGCCATACAAATTGAATTTCAACATGTGGACACAAGGCTGCAATAACATACCTTTAATTAATTACATTTAATAAAGGACCTTACTCTTTGAGTAACTGATTTTTCCCAAAAACATCTTGAAGATTAACAGAATGAGAATAGGTCATTGAAGATATCATTATATCTGGAAAAATGGAAATTTATTTACTTTCCAATCTGTGAGTGTGGAAGACCACAAAATATATACATATTTATAGAGGTATCCAATTTACCAGGAACATGTTCATGGCTTTGCTTTATATAAGATTGAACAGTCAAATTTTAATTGGCTAAGAATTTTTGATGATGAATTTTAATGTGGTAATACATACAGAATCAGTCAATCTTAGCCCAAGATTGAGATTCATGGTTCTATTTACTAACCTGTATTCAAACCCATCCAACTTCTCTATTTATGTAATGTAACGTTATTCTTGTTTTTATAGTTTCTGATAGGCCTTATTTTTACATATTATAAAGTGAAAGTTAATCTAGCTATGGATAAGAAAATATATGTTCGTATTTCTAAAAAAAACATAGCAACATTTCCTGATTAACTGGCCTAATAATTATTGCAAACAAAATTAACAACGAAGTTAGTTTTAATTTATAGATGGCATCACAGTCAACAGACTCCTAACTTCTTCATATTCTATGATTTTGATGCAAGTAACCAAAAGTCAAGGGTATAATTTCCTGTAACTTTATTTTTTTTAGAGAATATTATTCCCATGGCTTAATCAACAAATATTGGCAAAGGTAAATTATACTCTCATATCCTAATAAACTAACATTAATAAATTTATTAACTATCATTAATATCACACACATCAATTGTTAATATTAAAAATAAATATTTTTATTCTAACAAATTAAAATATTAAAAACACAAATTACGAAATAGTTGGAAAGACTACATGCACACTAATCCAGACATGAATCATTTAATTAAAACAGTTTCACCATTAAAGTTCACTTCCAAGTTTCTTCTAGAAAAAAAAAAGTCTCTAGCAGGATTATATTATAAACTTAATTTTCGTCACAATCGGGAATAATTAATCATAGCTTACTGATAAGTTTAGCAAATTTCCATAGACGGTTGATTACCATGCATAGTTTTTATGAGGTAGAATGAGTTCATGGCCATTGGTTTTAATTTTTCTTGGTCTGTTCTAAGGGCTAGTCATGACAGCTTTTCTGAAATTGATTTTTTCATGATGAATGATGTCAAAAGCCTTGGTTCATTTCAGCATGGCAATTTATTTCAGCATAGAGTAGTCTTGGATCTTCAATGATTCAGGACCAGTCAAAAGAAAAAAAAACACATGCTAGTATTATTCCTTTTATAACAGAAGTCCTGTTTTCAGACTTTTATGCATATTGTTGGCCCTTTTTTCAGCATAATTCTACCATTTTAATTAGCTTCCAAAAAGGATTTACTGATTGCAATCTGCATGTGGAATTCTCTTTCCTTTAGTTTATTTGGATTAGTAATTTGCTTGTCTTTTATTGTTTTTAATTTTAGCTTTTATTTTTAATTACATAAAAAAATATGAACAAAAAATGTAAATTCTTTTAGGTTTTAGCAAATGCCAATCAGTACAATATATATATATATATATATATATATATATATATATATATATATATATATATATATATATATATATATATGAGAAGTGTGCATAAAAAATATAAATATTAGCTTTTCAATATTTTTTTATTATTTTTTGTGTCACATTAAAATATATGTGTCGCTCAGATATATATAGACCACATGTGAGATGGATGGATGAAATAAGAAAGTGTGCAGGGGTGTTGTAGAGAAGAGAAGCTAAAATAGGAAAAGATGGATTGAACTTGGAGAGACCTTTATTCTGCAGTGGATTGATAATGGTTGAAGATATATATAAGCGAGATGATACATGCAAATTTTCTACAATTTGGAAAGATTTTTTTTAAAAAAAACATTTTTAAATTTAACATTTTTACTATTGGTGGAACTTTAACATTTTTTTTTTTTCAAATCAGTGATTGTAGCACCTCTACAACTGTCTTTCTACCTTTTATCACCCAGTGGATGACTTGTGTGACTAAGTCAAAACATCGGAATAACAATATTTAAGATTTTTAACGCCAATGAACAAGCAAAAATATGTCTTATATATATATATTACAGGAGAAAACGAAGTAACAGAATATTAATTTGATAAATATGTTATTACACATCATGTATAAACCTTTTTTTATTTTTTTATATTAAACTATATATTTTTGTTAAATCCAAGATGGAAGATGCAACTGTTAATTGTTCAAAAATAATAAAAGGGTTGAAAATATAATATTGTTAAAATCTTGGGAAGGAATTTTTTAATTTATGTTTTTACTGAAAATAATGTGAGAATAAGATTAATAGATTTTATTTTTATAAACATTTTTGTCAAATCAATTTCCAACCTGGAAATAGATTTGAATATATTTTTAGAACATTATATAATGACTGTAACTCCAAAAACAATAGACACATAAAAGTAAGATTTTGTTAGGTCATATATTAGATTTTGGGCTAGAAATAAGAAATTAAAAGCATTCCACAAATACCTCAGTGGGGTATAAAAGGGGCTGATTTTAAATACTAAGGGTTAGCTGCTATTGAGAAACAGTGTTGTCAAGATTAGCCATGCTGGTCTGAAATTTAAAAATGATTGAGTAGAAAACCCATCACCTATGGCAGTCATCTACCTCTGCTGTATCATCATGCTGCCCTAAGAATGAAATAAAAGCCTGACCTGAGAACAATGGAATGCTGAGTAGAAGCTTGCTTTTACCTAAGAATATGTATGGACCCTTTCAATTGTCATGCACATGCTGGATATTTTAAAATGAACTCTAATAAAGTGTACAAGGTAACTATCTTCATGCTGCCTAAAACTGAATCTAGTCTAAGTAATTCATCAAAATTTATTTTATGACTGATTTAAATTTGTATCTTTCTTATATATAAATTGCTCTCAAATAATTTTGATAATTCTAATTCTCTCTTATATGCTATATCTTTCTTTAACTTTGGTGTGATCATTTATTTATATGTATTTAATACTTTATTTTTTATATATGTTTTTATTTAAAAAAAAAAAAAAAAATACTTTATTTTTTATATTTGTTTTTTTTATTTGTTTTTTTTTTTTTTGTTATTATTAATATTCCAAATTCAAGCAACCTGATGACCTGAATTTCTTAAAAAAATTCTTACCTATTTTTTTAGTAAACATCCATAAATTAAGATTATTAAAATCCTCTCTAAATATCATGCATGATTAATTACTATGCTTGCCAGATTGTTTTTACAAATCAACATTGGTATTTCTTAAAAAAAATTTAGGTATTGTGCAACTCCAAATAGAATGAATTAATTCTACATGGGGTAAATCCATCATTCAAGCTAATTAATACTTTGAAATCTTTTAAAGTGTTATTTATTTAAATTCTGAAAGAGTGACCAATTAGTTGTTTTACATACAAATGCTAGTTTTTCTTGTATTTTTCATACTCTTAAAACATGAATATTTAAATATTCTAGTTATTATCAAAATCAACAAAGGTGGGATTGAATTATTTTAAATAGCAGAAAATAAGGGTAAAACTTAAAGATATTTTTTATTATTAAAGAAAATCTCTCTCTCTCTTTATATATATATATATAATCTTTTCACGGTTATATGATGTAGGTAAAAAAATATTTTTAGGTACGAACTGTGTATTATTTTGCATTACAATCCGATATTTCCACGGACTAGCAACCACTAATTATCAAAGTTAACTTTTGAAAGAACAATCATTATATATCATGAGTATCACTAGTTTTATTAATTAATAATGTTATTTCAATTTTATTATACATTCCTACCATTGTAATTTATTATTTATGTATTTAAGAGTATCTACCTTCCTGGAGAAAATCAAGTATTCTATCTTTTAAATGTGAAATAAATAATTTTCAATAAATATTCTCTCATAGAATCAAATATAATTTTTCAAATTTATTTTATTTGTTTTACGATCTCAACCATGTGAAAATAGTTGTTTATATATATATAATGAATCTTGGAATGCTCCCCAAAATAATATGTTAGTCACTGTGTTTAAATACTGTAATCCAAAGCATTAATAGCAATCTTATGTTATCTTTAAATATTAGCATCTTAACACTGTACCCACCATATATATATATATATATATATATATATATATATATATATATATATATATATATATATATATATATATATATATATATATATATATATATATATATATAGTTGATGAAAGAGCATGTGGAAATCCTTATCATGAATTTCAATATGTAATTAACTATTATTTGGTAGAACACTTGCTCATTCATGTACCCATAGATTTATATAAATAACTTATCATGTTATTAAACTATTTTATTGACTAAAATTATTTGATTCATTCTAATCCCCTTTTCTCCACTTGCACATGTATAACTATGCATATGCCTATTGTAGTTAGGTTATAATGTAGTTAATATTGGATGTAATTGTCTTCTCCACTCAGCTTGTGGGACAGATTTTAGAATAAAATCCCATGTACCATCATTATATGTTATTCATTAGGTGTTTGATCTGGGGATTAGGTAGTGGGTTCGAATTCAGGTTGGTCCCTGACCTAAATCTCAGTCTTGACTTGGTTTGCGGTACATTTTTTTGAGTTACAGCTCATGTTAAATGAAACAACATGTTTGATCAGTAAACTATATTAATAAAATAAATAAATGTAGTAGTTTAGCAGATGGTTGTGTGTTTGATAGGTGAATTAATGGTTGGATGCATGAAATAATTGTGGAAAATTATATAGATAGATAGAAAAATAGCTAGGTTAATAAAGAGATAAACATCGACAGATACATTGGTATGTAAGCATATAGAAAGTATTAATAGATGTATAAGTATTAGAAGAGATGAGCATATTAATGCAGTGAAAACATTTTCAATATCTTCAGTCATTTTTTCTGTGTTTCAGATATAGGTCATCACACAGATTTTAAAAAATGGTAAAATCATAATCCCATGCAATAATCACATCCAACTAGTATTTAGAGCTATAGAAATATTAAAAAATTACATTAACAAACATGATGATACCATGAAATTGCCACGTATTTGAAAATTTTCTTCATAAAAATGAATATGAAAAATACTTCCAAACTAAGTCAATTTTTTTCAACAACCGTGTGATATATCTCTGCTAAAATATTGTGATTATCAGTTTATTTTTTTAAACAGCTGAGGGTAGGTCTTATCTTGATGAAACATCCAATATATTTTTTTAATATTATTATACATGATTGTTTCTGAAAACATGTTTCATAATATATATATATATATTGTCTGTGAGAAAAAAAAACATCAATTACACACACGCGCACACTCTCTCTCTCACACTCACACATATATATATATATATATAAACAAGTAGACGATATCAAGAATTTCCATGCTTGTCAAGGCAAACACTTTTTAGCAATTTATGTATAAGCAACAGATATTGAATGTAATGCTAATCAAATGCTTAAATAGTTAAGTACTCAAAATGTCCATACTTTGTTTAAAATTTATGAGAAATACAATCAATAAGAGACGAGTTAATAACAATATTGTTTATTAAAATAAATACATTACATTAATTCATACTCGAAAATCGAGATGTGCAAGTTACAATGAAAAGTTATATGGAAACCAAAATTTTTATTTAATATTATTAAAGGAGCTTTCAGGGAAATGTAGACAAAATTATAGTGCAGGCCAAATTTTTCAGTAATTTGTTATAGCTATGCCTGCATGGAAATTCAGTTTTCATTGTGGGATTCCAACTTCCACTTGGACTCATAATAAATTAGGTAATATGTTCCCTATTTGCTATTTCTAATGACCTAATTTATTCTTCTAAATTCCAGTGACCCAATAATGTAACTGCTGCTAATTGTAGTGTCTTTTAAAATGTAATCCCCATAATGTAATTTAAAATATTTAATTTAATATTCTATAAAAATATACATGCTATTACTTATAATATAATGTCTTTGCTCTCTTTCTATCTGTTTTAAAATTATGCCTTTTCTTTTATTTCTCATGTGGCATAGCATTAGCCGGGAGGAAAACCCGCTATCCTGGAACAACTGGTTGGAAAGCAGCTATCACTGACTGCTTAACCACCATTGCTTGACAATTATGCGTCTTCTTAATGCTAAACTTCTTTATAATTGCAGTTTAGAAAATATTATTACTAACTACTTAAAATGAAATGAATGTTTGCCAATTTTGTTCCATCTTGACAAAAGCTTTATTTAAATAAATATTTTGCTGCCTACTTCCCGACCAATGGTTGTCGGTAAATTAAAATGGATATTTTTCTTCCTTTAAAAAATAAATACTTGGAGCAATCTTTGTTTTGTCAAGATGAAACCATTTTAATGTGGGGAGATGTGAGATTCAAGTATGAGAGTTCAGTTAGTTAAATTATATCATTTTTTAAAGAGTGAAAGGTAGGAGGTTTATAAATTATATTCATGTTAAATATCAAAAGAGTAATAAAATGTTATTTGAAAGGTTAGTAGGATTTTGTGTTGAAGGGAGAGGTGGTTCTTTAATTGCAAATATTCATAATAATAATAATTAATGCTTATTTTATTCTTGTTTGTTTGATTTTGGTCAATCCGTATAACATTTGTGTAATTTTAGCTCAGCACAATTCTATATTTAAATGCTAAAATATATTTTTTTAGTACTGTATTCTGCCTTGCTTATATTTGGCTTGACTACTTGTCTTTTTTTTTGTGTAATTGCCATCAAAACTAGACCATGTGATTATTTCACTGGCCATGATTTGTCAAAATATTAAACCTAAAATGGGAAAAAACCGGGGCAAGCAGAGCTTAGCTAGCCTTGGCAATTCTCTTTTTTTTTACCTAAAATATTTATAGGTTTTCCAATAGCGCAGACCATTCTCTCTTTATTACTTGGTGTCTCTGAAACAGGGCAAGTGAATTGAGTATATGCTAGTAATGTAATATTGAATGCTGGAATTTATTCACTTTCTTTTGTCTGAGCACATTATGGCAGATTGACCACAATCTGATTAATTTATGTATTTTAAATCTTGAAATATTTATTTGTGAATACCACAATCCATTTATATTTTAAATGTGTCACTTTCTCCACCACAAATCCCTATAGTTTTGAGTTAATCATTTGGGCAGGGGTCACCCACAAATTAATAATCGTTTACATTTGTTAGATCGGCATATGAATTATACTGCTTTCTTGGCCAAGACATAATAAATAACAGAATAGAAATTTGTGTAAAATAATTTACGAAATCAAATCAGAGACATGTAGATAAATTAAGCAAATGTTTTATTAAATATATCTGTGAATTTAAGCTACCTGTGGTTTGTCTCTATGCCTTTATTATAAAATTAGTATTTTCTAATTAATTATTGTGCTGCTATCTGATGACTCAAGGTCACACACTTACCATTTTATATTTAAATAATAGATAGTCTAATTAAAGTTAATAATTAGAGTTAGACATATGAATTAGTTGAGGCTCATGCTCTATCATTGATGATAGTGGGCCGGAGTGTGGAAAAGATTAATTGCTTGCCTCAAAAATGTTGTTAATTAGTTTGCAGATTTAGAGAATGGGTAAACAGGGCAAAATCCATAAGTATTCTTTATCTTTGATCTCATGTAGGGTTGGATTCTATGTACTTTTACCCAGGCTTTGAATCATGTTGAGTTAACATACAATGGACTTGTATATACAATATTATTTTTAGTTACAATGGCCCCCAATGTCATGCATATCTTAAATCTTAAGAAAAAATATGCCAGTGATTTTTCACATGTTTTGAAATGAGATATTTTATTATCTCATTATTATATGGTCTGGCTCAATGATATTAAGCCTTTGATCCAGCATGTAAAATTTTAATTTTTAATTAATAATATTTATTAATACATTGAAAATCAGTGTTAAAAATCAGTTATACATTGAAATGCTTATTGTATCATAATTTTCCAATTAAGCATCAGCTCACCAATTAATATCTTGAAATTGATGATGACTGGGACTAGAGTGAATATGAATTTCATAAACATTTTTATCATAAGTTCCAGTTGCTGCTATTTCAAATAATATTTTAATAATAGTCAAATATGTTTAAAAATACATATATACAAGCAACAAAGATTACAAATTATAAAATTATTATATAAAAGCCTTTTTCGGCAAATTATGTTTTTTTGCCCTTTTCAATATGTCTCCACGATTTAAAGCACATACAGCGACATCTATATCAATACATGAGAGAAGACAGATAAACAAATGGATATCTGACATGATCTATTATGTGATTTTTTTCCTCAATTCTACTACAAAATTACTCTGTTATATATATTGAATGGATATATATCCACATATATTAATTAATTAACTATCCATTCTTTATCCATTAACCACTTATTATTTAACTTAATGGATGTTTTGTATATATTCATACAGTTGTTTTTATTATACATGATATAGTTTGTTTCATATATTTTACGTCTATTAACATTTTTAATATAATCAAGAACACTTATATTATCAATACAATTTATTTTATGTCCATACTGCAAATAATGAACATATAACGCAGATCTATCATCTTTCCTAGCAATAGCATCATTGTGTTCTTTAGCTCTTTCTCCCAATTGCTTTGACGTCTGGCCATAGTAAATCATATTACAAAAATTACATCTAATTTTATAAACCATTCCTCTCTTATATTTTATATCATCTTTCATCCTACAATTAGTTATCAATTTATCCAAATTTTTGCTATTAGCCCATCCCACGTTAATGTTTTTATCTATATAATTTTTACTTTTTTTATTTAATATATTATATACACTAGGCAAATATGAAATTTTTATCCACTTCTTTTGTTTATTAGTCCTACATCTATTATTATTCGTGCTATTTACTCCATGTTGTGAAAATATATTGTCAATACTATGCGCTGCATATCCATATCCCATATATGTTTGTTTAAATTTATCCTTCTGTAACATAGCAATATTTCTATCTGTATTAAATCTATCGTTCTTATATTTAAAATTCTTAATTACACTCATCTTTTGTATCCATGGTTGTTTTGAATCAATTGATATAATTTTCCTTAATTTATAATCTTTAATAAAATGCTTAATTATAATATCATTATTTTGATTTAAAATAATTTCAATATCTAAATACCTTATTTCATTATCAATTTCTTTCATAGTAAACCTAATATTATCAACATTATTATTAAATTGTTTATATAATTTATATATTGCCCTCTTATTACCAATTATCAAACTATCATCTACATATCTAAAATAATGTAGTACTTCTTTTTTAATTATACTGCCTTTTATAATATTGATTTCCATGTCATTAATGAACATAGATGCCATAAGCCCACTAATCGTGCATCCCATTACCCATCCCTTATTTATACTCCAATATTCATTATTATATTTAAAATATAAACTATTATTTATTAGGTTCAATGCTTCATTTATAATACTAATTATGCTATCATCATTGATATATAGAGATAAAGCCTTTATGATGATACTAATACTTTTAATTCTAGGGATACTAGGGTACATCGATTCTATGTCCATCACAAAGATACTGTGGTTTCTATTTATATTCATCATATTTAATTTATCAATAATAGCCTCTGTATTTTTTATACAATATTGTCCATAACCAATAATATCAGCTATCCATTTGTTTAAATATTTACAAAATTTATGTAAAATGAAATTGCTAAAATTAAACAATAATCTTAAAGGGTTATCTTCCTTATGCGTTTTTACCTTACAAAATATATATGGGTTCTCATATGAATTAGGATATAAAGAATAATATTGATTATCACTTATAATGTTATTAAGCTTCATCTTTTTTAACAATTTTACATATTTATTTTTTATATTATTTGTAGGATCTTTAGATAATCTACTATACCCCTCATTTTTTATTACACTATCTATTCTATCATTATAGTCCTTAGCGTACATTACAACAAAACGACAACCTTTATCTTCTTTACTTATTACAATCCCAGAGCCATTACATATATATCTAATTTCGTTTATTATTTTTCTGTAGTTATAATCCCTATTAGAAATATTAAGTTCGTATAAATGTCTATTTAAAACACAATGTAATTTCTTTTTCTCCCGTATGAAATATGTGCCAATTCAATGTCTGTTATAATCCTCTTCTTTATATCTTTGTCTATAAATGGGATAAATGATGGATTTTTACTCAGTAAATTACTTTGTTCACGTGAAAATTTATAGTCCGTTAAATTTACAAAATTGTCTGAAACATGTTTTTTATATTCCATAGATTTATAAGATTGCTGAATATTATCATATCTGCATGATCTATTAGTGGAAAATTTATTAATCAGCCATTCCCATTTTTTAGTATATTTAAGGTGTATTTTATAATTCCATTTATTACGATAATTATTTAAGAAAGCTTTGAAATTATCCCAGACATTTATCCTTTTTAATATTGGTTTTATAATTTTATTTAAGCTTCTAAATCTATCCAAACTTCTTTTAAAAATGTAGTATTTTTCATTTATAAAAATCTGCAACAAACAATTCTCCAATTTATATATTAATTTATTATTATTTGAGATCTTCTTATTCCTTCTAACGTTAATTATACATGCTTTAGGCATAATCTTATGTAATTTACAATTATTTAAATATGATAATTGACCTTTTATTTTTTCCATATGTAAACATAATTTAGTTAATTTCTTTACCTTAATCAAATCAATCATATCCAAATTATCTCTCATATATTTCCATAAATGCTCCATATCCCAAAGAACCGCAGTATTAATTCAAAAGTAACATTATAAATAATATCGAAATTACTATACAGAAACAGAATCAGTATTAAACCAATTTGAAAGTATGAAAATATTTAGCATTTTATTATTATTATTAAACAGTAATTAAAAGAAAAGAAAATCAATTTATAATTCTTCTAAATTTTGTAAACAATTTTCAAATATATTGTATTTTAATTTAAATTGAAATGTAACAGTCTAATTTTTTTACCAGTAGAGGAACAAATATTAATTTATTTACACTGTTCAGTTATTGGTCCATTTAGTACCATCATGCAATGTAATACAAGGTATAAATAATATAACCAAGTTTGTAGGACACTATTAAGAGGAGAAAATCGGAATAAGAAGACTTTAATTTTTACACTTATCAAATAAAGTAAAAAAAAAAGGTTGAAAAGTAACAACCTTGGGGATTAAATTTAATAAAATTACAGGAATATGTGGAGTTAAAGATATGAAATAAGAAACATTAAGAAAACCTTGTATTTTTGCACCACTGATTTTCCATTGATTTTATAATTCCTAATGTGCATACTGGAGAAGATAGAGTAACAGCCATATGGATAATTATTTGCCTCAACAAATACTACTTCAAACAAAGAACAATTCCAGAAAATGCAAGCAATTACTTTTATTTTGTTTATACTAGTCAATTTCCAGATTTTAAAATGACCTGTAAATTATTTAGATTGAAAAGGAAAAAAAAAAGTGTTTTGATTTTTGCCCTTTTTGTTGATAATAATAAAATATGTTTACTTATAGTTTATAATCTTCATATAATATAATGTGAAATAATTTTGAAAAAAGTGTGAAAATATAAAGCAAACCAACTAAAAAAAAATCATTTTTTTAAAGTCATAATATAAAGTTTAATCAATTTTTAAAAAAAAATGCATGAATTTATTTTTTATTCTTATTAAAGAAGATAACTCGTCTGCCAGTGTTGGTTTAGCATGAATTGACTTAGTTATTGAAAATGGAAAAATGACAGATTATTAAGGCCAAGAGTATCTTATTGGTAATTGCTCACAATTGAATAAATTCTTCTTAGTATTATTAAACACATATTAATTTGCTGATAGAAATGAAATAAAATAAATATTTACTTTTTAACTTGATTGTGCAACATGCATATTAATAATATTTTTAAATGTTTTAAAAATGCCCAAATTATTTAAAATTATTACAGATATCACTGCAGAAAAAAATACAAAATGAACAAATCTATAAAGGATTTTAAAAAGTTGAGCTTGTTAATTGTAATGAAACTATAAATTCATTTTAAGGAAAATTATCTGCAGAAAGTATTGATAAACCTATTTCAATTGTGCTGCACTCGGAAAAGTGTTTGAATATTGTCTCACTATGCTAGCATTGAACATAATAGTCAATATATATATATATATATATATATATATATATATATATATATATATATATATATATATATATATATATATATATATATATATATATATATATATATATATATATGTAATGGAAATCACCAACAATCAAAGCTTATACTTTCCTTTTATTTATGTATAATACGGACTTCTTAAAATTCAAGATTACCTACCTCCTGCTACTGCAAACGAGAGAACATACAGACATAAATGAGTCTATATCTGTACTTGACCCACCTGTAGTATATGGATATAGCCCCATGTTATTTTTCCTGGTCAACTGTCTCTAGACTGCTGTAAGACGTAAAAAGTTACAGCGCTTGAATATTTATCAATTTTAATGGGGTCAAAATACTGCACCACAAGCCTCACATGTTCATTCAGTACCCAAATGAGTAATAATTATCCTCTCCTTGACCCTATGAATATATTACTGCTTGGAGTGGCGAAGAACCAGACAAAACATATTTAAATGAATAAGAAATATTTAATACAATAAATTAAACAACAAAAAATACTTTAAATCATTTACACATATTAAAACAAATTATCTGCTATAATGCTACAATTACAATATAAAAAAAAGATCCTATAAATGATTGTACATTCATAGTCATCACATCGTGTATATATAAAATTTAAATTAAAAAAAATGTCTGTATTACTCAAATTAAGAATTTGGCCATTGTCTAAATTAATGATATGTGCACATATGAATGAAAAGGTATAGTATACATATTTTACCTAGATTTATTGAGTCACTGAATTAGGTTGAGGTCTTGCTGACCACTACATGGATTTCCTCCACCTCTTTAGCAGGGAACGGTCTCTCTTAGGTTAGATTTGGTTTGTGGGAATTTCTCCATGTAAGGACATCAAGGACATGGCAAAATGGACCCTCCAGCAGGTACTATGTTGACAGCTGTTATATGTAGACGGGAACCATTGGAGCATGAAGAGTCTGAACCAGCCAGTGATCACAATGGCCCTTAGCCCTCCATTCTTGATGCATCACCGATGTTATAAATCATATCTTGATCATTTAATTTATTTCTTCTTATGTTGGAGTCCTTCCACTACGTATCTGGGTTTTCTCTTGTTTTTTTTTTTTTTTTGTAAACTTTAAAAGATTCTTACATTTGCGTTTCTCCTGATTATATCTACTTATTTTCTAGAACAGTGCTTCCACCAATGTCTCAACAAGAAGTCTCTACTCTAATTATACTTTTTAATTTTAAAATGCCACAGTCCTTTTTATTTTGATCCTTTGTTTTTAGCTTTTATTCACACCTTTCTTTTTCTTAATGTGCCTTTGGCCATTTATATACATTTACTTTTACACAATCTCGTAGCACTATGTGCATTTATTTCTTATTTCTTCTTTTTCTTTTAAAAACATATATTTTAATAAAATGTTTTTTGACAGCATTAATTATTGCTGTCTTTATCATACTTCATACATACTCCATACATACATTTCATTTTATCGTCAAATGTGTACTTTTATGACCCAGATCCTTATCTCTTGGTCATGTTTTAAATTTCTATTTTACTCTGATTTAAACCCTCCAACTTTACCTTTTCTTATAAAACATATTTTAGTTCATATTTCATTTATATTTTTTTATCACTATTAATTTTACTAATATACATTTTCAATATTTCTAACTTTAATTATTTTTTATTTCTCAAAATCTTGACTTTAGAGGGTAAAAGATAAGAATCTTTTTGATTCTATTTCCCTCTCTTTTATTAATTAAAACATTTTTTTTTTCATAAGTTTTAAAGTCTTTTGCTAGTATTCCAAAACACAATATTTAATATTATTTAAATGTTAAATATCTATATGTGTGGTCACAGTATGTGTAATCATCACATTACACCCCCCCCCCTTTTAATATTTTTTAAATTTTAATTTAATGCATTGAAAGCTAGATGCTCCTAACTACTGTTATGACCCTCTCATATCCATGTATCATAATATGACTTAGTGCTGAGATCTAGAGAGGCGACTAGGCAAATTACATTTTCATTCTAATGATCCAACCAGCATTACTAAACCGATTTAATCTCACTATAAACAATGATTAATTCATACTAAACATATTGAAGTCTGATCTCTTGTTCACTCGCACTGAGTCACTTTCCAAATATATTAATATATGCATGATCTAGGAAAACATAGGAGTGTGTATACTAAGCTTTCAATAATTTAGTTATTATTCCCTGAGTCTCTTGCTCCACCCTTTGCTACTTCTGGCATGCAAATTAAGAAACTCTGAGTGTGATCTCATATATGTCATTCATATGGTAGTAATTCATGGAGCATTGGCAAAGGAGCTGAGGTATGATCAGAATTGAGGCACTAACCCCTCATCTAGATCAGCATTGGTATAATTTGCCAAAACTCTGAATTTTGTTGTGTGAATGTACAAATATGACTGTTACATGGCTGAAGGAGCACTCACTAGTTGTTATTACTATTTGTGGGATATTCTGTGTAGTGAAAAAGCTAAATGCTGACGTTTCAGTACAATATCAAGTACCTTCCTCAGAGCGTCCTCTTTCTCAAATCATAAGAATGCACGTGAGATTTAAAACCGTTTTTATCGTTTTCTTTCTCCTCATATTTAAATTCTATTGGTTGAGAAGTTTTAAAATTTATTTTCTCTTCCAATAGCTTCTTCCAAATGTTGTTAATCTTCTTTAATTCACATCTTTCATTTATGCTCTTGGGCCTTTTAAAAATCTCTATAGCTTTTCTTAGCAATCTCTGGTCATATTGTTCAATTTTTGCTAAAATATTTGTTTTTTCAAAATTGATATCATGATTTGTTAATTTTATATGAGAATAAATAGCTGATGAATTGGATTTTTCTCTCACTGCCAGAATGTGTTCTTCCTTTCTAATATTTATTCTATGATTAGTCTGTCCTATATATGTATGTGGACAGACCCTACATGGAATTTCATATACACCATAACACTCCAAAGCAATTTTATCTTTAGGAAGTGGAAATATTTCATTATTTTTTTTATAAGTAGTGTAAATTGTGTGAATATTATTATTTTTACTCAACTTTTAAAAGAAATGGACTTTATCCTAGCTGTTGTAAAATTTCCTTCCATATGCATACGAAGAAAATTGACGCAGTTTTGAATAAGGCAAGTTTTGATATTTAACTTCTTTTATTAGAAACACAAGAAAAAAGTTAGACTTTTTAGATAAAAAATTGTTACAACTCTGCCTTTTATTAAGTAATACTTTTCATCCAACATTATGGTCAATTTGTGATAAAATCGTTTATTTTAGAGTGACTAAAGAAGGTGATTTTAAATTTCGAAGGCAAATGAATAAATTTAACAAACAACTTAAAAAGAAACAGGAAATGCTAACTTTGTCTTTGTCTGAACAAGGAAGTGTGCTCGCTGTAAAGAATTTATCTGATAGAAAATTATAAGACTTTGAACTAAAAGTTTTAAATAAAGGTTTTAATTTTGCAATAACACCAACAAAATTATCTTTTGAGGATATTATTTGCAGAGGGAAAGTAGTTTATCAAAAATACCTTGCGGGGATGCAGATATAGTGAGGGAAAAAATATACGATATTTTAAATAAAGCAAAACCACCTAAAACTAATTTATCAATTAATGAAAAAAGAGCTTTGTTTGTATTAAAAATGACTAATCTATTACTATTCTTCTGGCAGATAAGGGTAATACTACAGTCATTTTAAATAAGGCTGATAATTTTAAAAAAATACATGATTTATTAAATGATAATATTTATAAAAAAAATTATAGAGATCCTATGACTTATCTGGAAAAGAAAACGAAAACATTAATTTATTCTACTGATCTAGATTTAGAAACAAAGATACAGCTTACTCCCAGAGAAAAATCTTCTTTTTATCCAAAATTATATGGTTTACCAAAAATTCACAAGCCAGATATTCCATTGAGACCAATTGTAAGTGCAGTTGGTTCACCTACACAGACACTAGATCGTTTTTTGACTTCTTTTTTACAGCCGCATTTATCAACGATGTCATCATATGTTAAAGATGCTAATCATTTTCTTGAGTTTATCCGGGATATTAAATTGACTAAGAATGATATTTTGGTAAGTTTTGACATTGTTTCACTTTTTACTAGTGTACCTGTAAATGAAGCGATTCAAGTTTTAAAAAATATTCAGTTGCCTAATTTTGCTGTGGTTTTGATTGAACACTGCTTATCGAATACATTTTTTTTGTTTTTGATGGGCAGATGTATAAACAATCATCAGGTCTAGCTATGGGTTGACCAATTTCTCCAGCATTAGCTTCTATTTTTATGGAGAATTTGGAAAATAAAATTTTGACTTTAGCAGTTAAAAAACCATCTATATGGCTGAGGTATGTTGATGATACCTTTGTTATTTGGCCTCATGGCAAGCATTCTCTTGATGACTTTTTTAATTTTTTAAACTCTTTTCACAACAATATTAAATTTACCATGGAAATAGAAAATAATAATGAATTACCTTTTTTAGATGTTTTGATTGAAAGAAGGGAAGATGGTTCTTTATCCCATGGTATATATATATATATATATATACCATGGGATAAAGAACCATGAGGGTTGGTTATTATATATATATATATATATATATATAATAACCAACCCTCACTGGGAGATATCTGCATTTTCCCTCTCATAACCATCCTGCACAACTATTTTCAGTAGCAAATACATTATTGGATAGAACAAAGAGACTTTCTGATGATAGCCATTTTCACCGGGACCTTTTTGCTACTAATAAAATGCTTCTTCATAACGGTTTTAATTACAACATAATTAATAGGGTTTATACATATCAAAAGAAAAAAGATTTTGATACATCAAAAATTAAGACAATTTTACCATATATAAAAGGAGTAACTGATAGAATTGGTAACATTTTAAAAAATAATAACATTCACACAATTTACACTACTTATAAAAAAATTAGTGAAATGTTTCCACTTCCTAAAGATAAAATTGCTTTGGAGTGTCATGGTGTATATGAAATTCCATGTAGGATCTGTCCATATACATATATAGGACAGACTAATCGTAGAATAAATATTAGAAAGGAATAACATATTCTGGCAGTGAGAGAAAAATCCAATTCATCCGCTATTTATTCTCATATAAAATTAACAAATCATGATATCAATTTTG
Organism: Epiperipatus broadwayi; assembly: GCA_028023455.1. NCBI lineage: Eukaryota > Metazoa > Onychophora > Udeonychophora > Euonychophora > Peripatidae > Epiperipatus > Epiperipatus broadwayi. Next base: position 134,657 of record JAQFVV010000020.1, read on the forward strand.
AAAAAACAAATATTTTAGCAAAAATTGAACAATATGATCAGAGATTGATAAGAGAAGCTATAGAGATTTTTAAAAGGCCCAAGAGCATAAATGAAAGGTGTGAGTTAAAGAAGATTAACAACATTTGGAAGAAACTATTGGAAAAGAAAATAAATTTTAAAACTTCTCAACCAATAGAATTTAAATATGAGGAGAAAGAAAACGATAAAAACGATTTTAAATCTCACGTGCATTCTTATGATTTGAGAAAGAGGACGCTCTGAGGAAGGTACTTGATATTGTACTGAAACGTCAGCATTTAGATTTTTCACTACACAGAATATCCCGCAAATAGTAATAATAATATGACATATATATAATCTGTTCTCAGTTTAATTTAATATATTAAATATACACGCATTAATGGACAGGCTTCAATCCTCTCCATTCTCCAATTCTTCACCTATCCATATCATTGAAAATCTGATGATGAAGAGCTCACAGTTCTTGATGATGCCAATATTATAGTTATACCGATGTTCAACTAACTTGTAGAACTTAAATCAGTCTGACTCCTTATATATAGAACAATAATCATTATCATCATCAATGATTACCAATCTATTGTGAGATGAATGTTTATCCATGTTCAATCTATCTTCTCTGATCTTCAGCTTCTCTTATCCAGATCACCTCTGCACACTTTCTTATTTCATCAATCTATCTCACATGTTATCTCCTTCTGGGTATTTTACAATCTTTTGAAATCCAGTTTAAAATTTCAATTATCCATCTATTATTATTTCTTCCAGCAATACACCCAATGCAAATCCATTTCAGTTTTTATTTATTTCAATGAGGTCCTGTAACACATGTTTGTTCTCTTACCCATATGCTGTGTTTTCAATCTCTTCTTGTTAATCCCAACATGCATCTTTACCTACTTCTTTGAGTGGTCTGAAGTCTCTGTCTTGCTTTTTTATTAAGTGTCAAAGTCTCAGTTCCATAAGTAAGAACTGCTAAAACACATTTATTATAAACCTTCCTTTTCAAACACAAACATATTTTCTTTTAGTATCAAATTATTTCTATCAAAATCACCTCAAACAAGTTTAATTCTATGATTAATTTCATCCATTATGTTTTTTGTTTATATTAATATTAAGACCAATGTATTTGTTGCTGTTAACTTCTTCTAACTCATCATAATGAATGTTTATTTTCATATTTTGAGGAAATCCAGTAAATATTACTTTAGTATTTTTTAACATTAATCTTTAGTACTACTTTCTACTTTCATCTGATAACTCCTGCAACATTTACTAAAGCTCTAAAGCATTATTTGCAAAATTTAAATGACTTAAATAATCTCCATTTATTTTAACTCATTTAACTTCCCAATTTAATCCACAAAATACTTCTTGCAGCACCTCTGTAAAATATTTTGGAGATATAGAGTCACCCTGTCTTAATCTGTACTGAATGTTGACTTTCCTAATATCATTATATATTCTAATTGTCCACTTAAATATACTGAGGGAGATCGTCAAAACATAGGCTGAATATCTTATATTAAAATACAAGTATAATGTATTTACTTAATGTAGATGTAATTATATTGGACATAGTGAATGACTGTAGGTAGGTTAAATATTTGTGTTCAACCCTTCTTTAATTACGTCTAGGTTTAACATATACAATGTACTAGTAATTCAATATTAAATATTCTGTCTGTATTCTGATCATGTCTTCTCTGTATACTTAAATGGACATATTGAGGTCCTACATATGAAGGATCAGATTGGCTTAAGTGCAACAAGGGTATGACTGTAATAATGACATCATCAAATGTCTTGAGAATTTCCACCATCAGATTTTTATTGATTTGGTTGGATGATGATTTGAAGATAGGAGAAAATTGACACCTATCCATTAAAGTACCAGATGGGCTATTTTAATATAAACCACTCACTGACTATATATTTTGCAGTACATAATGACATAGACCAAATTATTTATGCTGTTTCAGCATGAAATATGGACATTGAATATAATTTATCTTTTTCACATGTGTGTGGACATGTGTATCCGTTATATTGAACATAGTCAATAATTGTAGAGAGCTTCAATGTTGGGTTCAAATCAACTTTAATTAGATCTAGCGAATAGTATTTCCCTATGTACTTAACATTTTTTTTTTCTAAATAAAATATCATATAGCTTCATATTATAATCATCAATCAAACATAGATTTTATTTTTAAATATCATTATGGAATTACCTTTCTTCAATGACTATTGAATAAATATACATATTTAAAATTATTTGTAATTTAATTTGACATTAAAATTAAGTATATTTATCTAATAAAGACTAACATAAAATTTTATGAACTCCAAAGAAACTTATCCCTTACATATGTTTTAGATAAATATAACTCGTAAAAAGATTACAACTAATTAAAAGTCCAACACAATACAATTGTTACCCCAAAAATAATTTTCACAATACCTTTTAACTCAGCCAATTGCATTAGCTGAAATTAGAATTTCAGTATTATTTATATGCTTTTAAGTTATTTTAACAGAAGAATTGTGTAATGTAATAAAATCCAGGGCTTCCTGATATGCTTGAGTCATTTATAATGCATTGTGAGATTTATTTATATATAATTTTATTGTATCTTTGTATGATATTTAAATAAATAACATTTAATAATATTTACAGTAATCGATATTTAATTACAAAAAATATAATATATTTCTGAATTATCTATTGATGGATAAGAAGGATTGCAATTATTTAATTAAGAAATTGTTTATGTTTTATTTAAAATAAAGTATAACTTTTGATATAAATACATAATTAAAATTTTTAATTCTAATATTTTAAGACAAATGTGTGTAGTAGAAGTCACATCTTCAAAACAAATTGAGTAAAAGTAACAACATAATTTTAACAAAAATAAAATATGAATGCATTTAATTAATTTGATAAAGGGAATTAACTTACCTGTTCCAACAACAGGTAGATCTGTAAAAAAAATGATTCAATATATATTTGAATATCATTTTTGTATAGTTTAAAATTAAACTCAATTATTAAAAAATTTTAAAACAATTATTTTGAAACTCTATATATTTATCTACCTATTTATTGTTGTCTACTGCCAGAATGTGATACCTATCTATGCAAACATTTAATCATCTTTGTTTGTATTTTTGTTTATTTATCTATCTATCACTAAATCAATCTACCTGTCTCCATATCTATGCCTATTTAATTATCTATATATCTACCTGCTATATACCTATTAGATCTAATAACTTTATATATATATATATAATGTTTTCACGGTTATATGATGTATATAATACAAATAGTTTTTGGTATGAACCGTATATTATTTTGCATTATAATCCGATCGTTCTTTCAAAAGTTAACCTTGAAAATGGCGGTTGCTAGTTCATCGAAATATCGGATTGTAATGCAAAATAATACACAGTTTGTAACTCCAAATTATTGAAATTATTAAAAAAAGATTGAAAGCAAATGATGTGGTATTATTAAAAGAAGATAAAGGAGGACGGTTTGTATTGTTAAATAATATTGATTTTAAAAGTAAAGTTTCTTTAGAATTAAATAACGGAAAATATGCTATTTTAGATTCTGATCCTGGTAAAAAAATAAAATCTAAATTAATTAAGATTATGAAAGTTATGGAAAATAAAAAGATTTTTGATAGAGCTACTTATTTAAATTGTTACCCTAGTGATTTTGTGGCTCCAAAGGTTTTCTTTAATTTGAAGTCTCATAAAGATAATTTTCCTTTGAGATGTATTTTTGATTTAACAGGAGGAATTGTTGATAAAATATCAAAATTTATTATAAGATATTTTAAGGATTATATAAAACTGGGTCAATTTTGTGTTTCTTCTTCTTTTGATGCTTTTAAGAAAATAAATGATTTTGTTTTGGATGATGATTGTGTTTTTGGTAGTTTAGACATTGAAAATATGTAGCAATCACTTACTAGGTTAAAGAGTATTGATGTTTTTCTTTCAATTTTAAAAAAAAAATAGAATGTTTTTCTGCAGATAAGATTAAGGTTTTTCATGATTTTCTTTTGCTGTTAGAGGATTCAATGTATTTTATGTCTAATGATGTGTTTTATAAGATTAGAGAAGGTTGGGTTATTGGTTATGTTATTTCTCCATTGATGTGTGCTGTCTATATTGATTATTTGGAGTGTAGTATTATTAATATGTTTTCATGTTCTATTAAATTATTTGTTAGGTATGTTGATGATTGTTTGTTTGTTATTCAGAAAGAGAAATTAGAAGAGTTTTTATGTGGATTGAATGGTTTTGATTCTAGCATTAAGTTTACAATTGAGGGGTGGTGGTTTTGATTTTGTAAAATTAAAGTTTTTAGATTTAAATGTTGAGAAGGTTAATGATGTTTTGTTTTGTAGTCATTTTATAAAACCTAAAATTTGAGAAATATGATTAGGCCTGATAGTTATCAGCCTTTTATACATAAAAAGTGTATTTGTTGAATTTTTGTTGTCGGAATAGAAGGCTTAATAATTTTAATAATGATGCTGATATTCAAAGAAGTCAATTTGCTGCTGAATATGTAGAATTGGGTTATAGTCATGATTTTATTAAAAAAGTGGTATTTAAAAATAATGTTTATAGTCGTGATTTGGATGATAAGAATTTTGTTGATAAGGATGATGATTATATGTCTTTACCATTTAAAGCATCAATTTATAATTTAGTTTATAGGAATAGTCGTTTGTTAGGTGGAAAGAAGGTTGCATGGAGGAAAGGTTCTGATTTGAATTCATTACTTAATGGTTCAAAGCAGTCTATTGATAATAGGTCTATTCCTGGTATTGTTTATAAAATTTCATGTAGTTGTGGTAAATTTTATGTAGGCCAGAGTAAATTTAGCCTTAATGAAAGGGATAAGGTTCATATAAATAGAGTTAAACATAGGTATCTTAACTCAGCTTTATATATTCATGAATTGAATACAGGTCATAGAATATTGTTTGACAATGCTTCGGTTATTTTTTATGAAAAGGATGAGTTAAAAAGAAGAATAAAGGAGACTTTGCTGATAAAACTCCTTGATTCTGAGGCTATCAATCTTATGAAGACTTCTTTTGATATTAAGGGAAGGTGGAGTTTGAAATGAATTATGGAAAGGTTTGTTTGTTTATATATATATATATATATATTTATTTATATATATATATATATATATATATATATATATGTGTGTGTGTGTGTGTGTTTTCCTTTAGGGTGATTTTCACTTGAGAAGGTCTATTTGTAGTAGATGAAACCATGGTTGTGTAAGGATTTTGGTAAAATTTTGAATTTAATCTAGTATTGTATTGTTTTATGGTTTTGCATATATATATATATATATATATATATATATATATATATATATATATATATATATATATATATATATATATATATATATATATATATATATATAAGTTGATGCCCAATCCTTCTAAAAAATAATAATAATAACTGTGATGTTTTGGAATGACAAGCTAAGATTATAAAGATTAGATAGATAGTGACAGAAATAATAATAATCTGAAATCAAATTATATTAACCAAGTTTCTTTTGTTTAAAATAGTAAAACAAAGAGTAAAATTATGTTGATTTTGAACTTGGTAAAAAAAGTTAAGCAACAGTTTAACTTGTTGTTGGTAGATGTTAAAAATGGAATACAGTTGAAAGTAAAGTGCTAGAATAATAATATTCTTTTTATTATATTATACTAATTATCATCTTTCTACTTTATTAAAAAAAAAAACTGTTTAATATCTTGAACTGCATTTATCTATTGTTGATTTGGTAAAGTGCAGAATATTTTAAAAAGAAAAGACATTCTTTATTTAAGTTATGAACTTTCATTCATTCAAATAAATTCTGAGAGATTTATATTTGATTATCAACTGCAAAAGTAATATAATTATTATAAAAGGTTGTTTTTTGTGTTTTTTTGTTTTTTTTTTAAAAAGCAAACTAATAATGAAATAGAATTTTAAAATACTAAATTATATTTCCTTTAAAGTAAAATAAACTATAACAAATCTTATATATATATATATATATATATATATATATATATATATATATATATACACACACACTTTAATATTTGTGTTAATATCAAAATATACAAACATATATAATTTGGCTATATATAAATAAATCAAATCAAATAAATAAATGACAAACTTTTATTGATTTTTTCTAATGCTTTCAAAGATGTACAATATTCCTTTATTTTCACGAAGGGTAAATATGCAAAATAGGACAAATTAAATATGCAAATAAGGGTGGAAAATCTAAACCTGCCACTTCCTAGATATGGCGTAAAATGTCTCCTTTTTATTTATCGCGTGTATATCTGATATAATATAGCATGCCTATTTCACTTTCCTACATAATTCATGCTGCTCTCTACACATAACCCAAGGCTTATCTGGCCTGCACTGGTGGCCCACCCCTCTATAGACTTCTTTTTTTATATTTCAACTAAAAATAGTATTATATATAAATTTTCTATAGAAATCAAAACTATAAACGATTTTTAATGGAAGAATAAATTTCTGGCAATTTGCAGACTTGTTAAAAAAATTGAAAAATCAGTACTAATTTATATTCATAATCAATGCATTTTTTTTTTAAAAAGTGTTACAATATATTTAACATCCTTATTTTTTTAAAATCTTCTTTAAAACCATACTATTTTTCTTCACCACATCTTTGAAACTTCCTGTAAAATTTTGTAATTGACAGATGCATATAATAATGTTTAACAAATTGAAATCCAGTGCTGTCCTATTCAAGATCCACATCCTAATTTCAAGTTTAAAACTCCCAGCAATGTGAGCTTTGTATCTTGAACCAGTGTCTGCACATTTGGAACCTAATTCTTATATCCTCTGCTGAGCAACTTTTAACTTTCCATTTCACTATCAAGCTGAGACCACAACATTAAAAAAAAAAAAAAAACACATGAAGATTTTAACCTAAATCAACTTGCCTGTTTGGTAAGAAGATATTGAATGGGACATCAATAAAAAGTTGACTAAGCAATATCATTAGCATCTACCAGTTATTTAAGTTTATATAAAATAGCACAAATGCTGTGAGAGAAAATAAGTATGATGATACAACATTGAGTAAGCTTAAGTGATGTGATAAAGTTATTTAAGTTATTTTAAATTATTCATAGTTATACAATAGGAATGAAATTAGTTGTTAAAACTATATATATCATCATCATCATCATCATTGTCAACCGTTATCAGTCCACTGCATGTTCCTTCTTTTCTTCATAAATTCTCTAGTCTCAGTAGACGATTTATAGGTCAATTGTTTTTTTTTCTACCAGCTGCCTTTGTTGTAGTTTTTAAAAGTGTATAAGTTATTTTCTTATTAAATTTATTCAAATCTGAATCATGTTCAAAATCTACTAATACTTGAAACCTATTTGGAAGTTGTAATTTAAATTCATTAGAATGTTTCTGAAGATTAGGAATATCAACTGTAAATATTGATTTTCTTAATATTTTTTGTATCCCTAGTTTTGCATTAACACGTATCTTACATCTTACTAATCAATGATCACTTTTTGTGTTAAATTTATTAAGAACATTACAATCTTGAAATATGTATTTTTTGTTATTCGAAATATAATCCCATTCTGCTGTACTTTCATTTGGATATTTCCATATCCATTTTCTTTTAACATTTTTTTTCAAAAGTTTTTCTTTTTTTCTACAAACTCCCCAAATGTATGACCTATGTCATTTCAATTACCATAACCAAAATTACATACAGCACATTCATCTTTCATTTGTTTGCCAATCTAGCACTAAAATCTCCCATAACAAACTTAAAGTATTGATTACTCTGATCAAAAGCATTTTGTACATCCATATAAAAATCTTCTACTATTTCATCACTATGAGAACTTGTTTGGGAATAACCCTGAATTATCTTGTATAACTAATCTTGCCACTCTGTCCAATACACCATCAGTCTCCATGGTGTTGTTCTTCCACTTTTTATTTATAATGAACCCTACTCCACTTGTATTTCCAATATTTGTGTGTTTAGAGCAAAGTACATGTCCACTATTTAAATAAATTGTGTCTTCACCTTTTTTTGTAAATTCACAAATTTCTAAAATGTTTCACTATTATAAGACAGTCCTTCTAATTCTTGCAATCTTCCTTCACTTAAAAGTGATCTGCACTTGTAAGTACCTAAATAAAACAACATCATGACATGGCAGCAGGGATTCATAGTACCCACTGCCTTTGGCCACTAACCACTGCTTTAGTTGGCGACTTTACAGCCTCCTGGAAATAAGGGCCATGACTTTTTGTCTGTCATGATTGTATATATTTATTGGGAAAACATTTATTATTTACACATACATTCATTCTGTCTTATCAAGCAATTCTTTTGTTAGTTGTTTGCAAATCTTTAAAAATATCTAAAATGATATTTTGAGCCTTATCTGTTTTAAATATTTTTCTAATTAAATGTTGTTTTTTTATTTAATCAAGAGATTACAGAGAGAACTGTGTGCACCTAAAATTGAATTTTTGTGGGGATTAAAATGTGTATAAAAAGGGCCCATATAACAAAAAAAGTTAGTTTTAGTTACTTTTCAGTCAGTTAGTTTCAGTTTTTACTTTGCATTACTTTCAGTTACTTAGAAAATTCTGAGAGAACATCTCTCAGTATAATAAATTTTCAGAAATGTTTCCAGACTTTAAAATTTTAAGAAGTCAACAGAAGTTTAGTGCTATGAACTCTGAGTAGAAAATAATCACTTTTCTCTCCTTCTCACAGAGAACTGTTTGCCTGCTGCCACCATGTTCCATCCATCTGACCGGCCATACATGATGACTGCTAATAATGTACCTTGCCTGCTATTCTGAGGTAAACATATTCTAGATATAGCTGCCTTTAATATAAAGTCCATAGGTAATCTGTTTATCTAAGATATAATGAAAATCTCGTTTTATCCGTGCATTAATTCATAAGTTTCTATTAATTATGCTCTGAAATTCTCTCTCTGTAATCCCTTACTAATGTAATGTATTTTTTAACTTACCTTTCATGCTTGTATTTATGTTATATAGCTTTGTGTGGCTCAATTAAATATTTAACTTACGTTATTTAATATATATACATAATTCACTTTCTTTAACATGCCAATATCAGTTAACATCATGAGTCTAATAAGAGTTTATTTTCTTTGTTTAATGGGGAAAGAAGCAGTGGCTTCAGTTAAATTTATTAGTAACGTTTTATTCATTAGTAACATAAATAGCTTACTAGTTTGGTTTTATATTTAAATCTGTTATTCACATTTTTTATCTAAAATATTTTATTGTGGATGCATATTTTACTTTATTATTTGAATTTGTCTTTAAATTTTCATTTTAAAAGATCCTGCACCTTAATATAATCATTCCACCTTTTTTGTTGTTGGCTGGAGGGCTAATTCTATCAGTTAATATGTATATGAGAATTGAAGTTAAATATAAATTTTGTTACTTTAATGTTATCGTTAAAAAAGTTATTCACTGTTATAATTTGCTGAATGATTCATTATCTAAATATATCATTGTGCAGGAGTCAAACCATTTACAGGCATCAGAATATAGTATATTATGTTTATCACACATGTACAATGCATCTGGAATACCTTTCCTTTTTCTTATGGTACTTCCACATATATTTGCTTTATTGCTTTGTCATCGGGGACCTCAGAAATCCAAAGCTCCCAGTCTACTTTTTCAAAATCGTTCGTAATCAGGGTTGAAGCTACTCCCTCTGGAATGCGAGGTTTATAGGGTTTTTATTGTGCTGCAGAATTTTTACACAACTGGCTCTGGGAATTCAAACCAAGCCTCTCCATTTGAAACCATACCATCAAAATGGTGGACGTATCAACCCTCATTCATTGTCAAACATCTTAAAATGATGAAGTATTCAAAATACCATAAGATCCATATTTCTTTAATGACATGCTAGCATCATTATTATTTTATTTAATGGATTTATGCCTGTTTGACCTTTCATTAAGTGTTGGAAATAATGATTCATTTATGAAATGCACCAACATGCTAATTAGTCAGTATGTTCATTCTAAAGCTGCTTTCTTTTAAAATACTTATCGATTCCCATAGACGTAAATCAATTTACATTAATGATTGTATCATGTATTCTCATACATGTAGCACAATGTTTGTTTCTTATCTATAAGTTCCAAAGAGTCTTTCCAAACAATGCCAATAAAAGTATATATAATGATTTTCATAAGGTAGATAAGTAATTGAGATTGTATATTTTTGCTTGTTTATCAAATCATTTACTACTAAACCTGTCATGATCTTTCATATTTATTTTAGGCATCTACAACATTCTGTTAGTAAAATGTTATTAAATTGGCATATTAACTTCACACAAGTTATAATACACTCTATAAAATTATATACATATCTAGTAAATTATTAATGTAAAAAGGATTTTATAAAAACATCCCAAGTTTTGTAAATAGTCAATATCATTCCAAGTGTGAAACCAGTCATTTCAACAAAAAAATAAAATATTAGCAATAAATAGTGATTACATCCAGATAGAAGAAAAATAAATAAATTGTACAAAAACAAGATTATATAAATGTCTGTTTGCCATCTGACTAGATTATGTTATGAGAGTGCAATTGTTATACACTTATGTGGTAGGGTATAATGAAGAATTTTGTGTAGGATATGCGAAACTAAGAACTTGTTTAATGGCATTAGCATTTTTAATATAAACATGGATATTTTCTTTTAAAATTTGCCTAATCTATAGTGCTGGGTAGGTGGGAGTTGATAATCAAGAATAGGATAGAGCAGTTAAAGACCAGGTATTACCAAAGACTTTACTGGAGGCAATGAGCTGGTCACATATCTTCATTTTTTTGAGTGTTTGATAAAACAATGGCATGATTTATGACAGAGATAATTCCATGACAGTTTTGCATCTCACTATCCATATGGCATAAAGGACAAAGGTAGAGAGCCTTATTAATGCAAAAGTTCATTTATGTATGGCATTTTCAAGTGAGAAAAATCATGTCATATCTTATGTTGGAGTTGATGATGATTATATCTTTCAGTGTTTTAAGTCTTGGGCCTGGTGTATAATATGATCTATGGTTTCATCTTCATGAGTACACAGACGACATATTGGGTCAATGCTAAAAAAACCTCTTCGGTGATAAAGAAACCAATTCATGGGAAGTACATTAAGATTAATTTTAATGATGAAGTCAAGGAATTTTTGTTCCAGTCTTTATCTTTTGAAGTATATAATGAGGCTTTGGTTGGTTACATTTAGGATGGTTTTATTGGCTTGTTGATTATAGTTGATTACATTGTATGCTTCCCTTAAGGTGATTTTTTGGTTAAGATTAGAGGGCATCATCGGATTATAAAGTTGTAGGTGTTCTACTAGAAATGCTATCCATGACCAGGAAAAGGGCAAAGGATGATCAGTCAGTGTAATTTTTTTTAATAATGTTGGAGTATTCTCAGGAGAGCATAAGATTATGTTGAGTATTGTGGTTTTTTTGTAAAATGATTGCCTGTATTGAGTGGAATGACAGTTCATTGAACCTACATCATCATTGGATACCTCACAAGCTAATAGCAACTGCCCTTCCTCTTGAGAGATCTTTGGTGCATAATCAGTTAATTTTATTTTGAAACTGTTTACACATTTTTATGAATGGAAGATAATATGAGATTTTTGGCATTATTATCATCTTGAGGAGGCCAACCTTTCCATATTGTGAAAGGTATACTCTAGAGAGTGAAGTGGTGATGGCTTCAGTTGATTGCATCTGGAATCTCTCTTGCTATTGCAGTTAAAGACTTGAAGATTGGGAAACCTCAATATCTTTAAGGTTTTGCAGAAAAGGGGGAGTTAATTTGTATGCCAGACATTATCTTCCAGATGGAAGATTTGTTAAAATTTATTTGTAGGCCAAGTTTCATTGTATTTCTGTTTAAGATGTTCATGATATGGGGAAGATATTAATGGTGGGAAGCACAACCACAATGTCATCTATATATGCAAATACATTGAAATTTTTATTGAGAGAGGGAAGGAATATTCCTGGGAGGTTTTTTTTCTATATCCATCAGAAGAGGGTTGATGTATGCCAAGAAGAATAGGGCACTGAGTGGAGATCCTTGAGGTATCGACTTGTATGGCTTGAAACCTGGTGTGATCTTGTCAACAAGAGAGATAAAGATCCTTCTGTTGTTGAGCAAATTTGCTGACCATCCTGGACAATCATGGACAAAATGTTGCATTCTGCCAGAATATCCAGGAAGGTGTTTATCCGGACTGAATAAAATGCCACTGCAACATCCAGTTGGACAGCAATAGGTTTGGATTTAAGTTGTACTCTGATATAATTGAATAGTGCAGTTAGTTGGTCATAGCATGCAAGGTTGATAATCCCTTTTTTTCCGTATTGGTTTGGCAAGATATGGTTATAAATTTGAGATTGGATTTGATATTTATTAACTGACTCAATTATCTTGATGAGCAATGGGGTCATGGAAATTGGCCAGATACTGTTGATGTTGTTAAGTGGCTTTGCTTTTTTAATAAAAGGCATGAATGCCACTGGGTAAAGATCTGTTATGTTTCTGATGCTGGAGGCTAGGTGATCAATCATTTTTTAATAATTGGAACAGTGAATTGACAGAGGTGTTTGAGAAGGAAATTTGGGATGTCA